>JABFPJ010000408.1:0-42714 GCA_022817425.1 Gryon sp. ZL-2020 | reverse complement strand
TAGGCAAAATCATAAATTTAGTATAGATGTTAATGAAAAAGATAAAATAAATTATATTATTTAAAATCTGAGCAAGAGTATCCCAGTTTTATTAGAATGCTAATAAATTTTACTCTATGAGTTTTCTCAGTGTAGCGTCATGAAATCTTGGAAATGTTATATTTCTAGACTCTTAGGTCCGAATGATTTCAAATTTTGTATACATGCTTCACTTTGGTGACAATACGTTCTACAAAATTGGCAAAAATGGCAATGTTATGACCAATTGAAAATGATACAGCATTTTCGTATCTTTCGTGCATTTCGTAAAGTGCTACGAAATGCACACACAGCCCGAACATGGCATTGCCATGCTATAACCATATCATACTATTGCCATACCATAAACATAATCATGGCACTATTATTTTCAATTAGCTATAACATTGCCATATTTTATCCAAAATGGACCATTTTTTCATTTTACTCAGAAAACCATAAATTTCAAGAACCTAACAAAAAACAAGGGCGACTTTTCTTGCTAGTCTAACCAAAAGTCATTGAAATTTACGGCAAAATACTTTTTATTTACTTAAAAAAATTGTATTTACTTTAAAATACATTTTTGTATCGTTTTTGCGATAAAAAACGGAATTTTTGCAAATTTGCTAAACAGTATCTTTCTGAAGATATCATAACCTTTAACAAACTTTCGATAAAAATTATAAAAGATACGACCGTTTGAAAATGGTTCAGTTTTTTACTACACGGAAAAAAATCTAGTTAAGATTGGCAGAATTTTATTGTAAAAACATTAATGTTCTTATTCTGTTAAATTTGCAACATATTTTGGCAACTTTTGATAAAATTTAGTGCAAGAATTGTCAAACAAATGAAATCTGACAGGCCGTTTCTATGGTGTTTTTCGGCGACATTTTATTTCAAGCATTGCTTGAAAATCTAGCGGAAACTGTCAAACAAATTTATATTGACGTTGCTTGACAGACTCCGTTATTATTACGTGGAAGTTCAAGCAGTTACTGCAAGATTGTCATTGCTTTTCAAATATGGCAATAACTCCTAGAATTTCTGGCAACGATTGCTATATTTTTTTCCGTGATACCACTAGGTGACCTTTTTTCCGCAAGTGTAAATTGTCAAATTGTTTCATTAAGTATAAAAAACAAAAACGGTTACAAACAAAAGACATTTTATTCGTCAATTAATAATGAAAAAAATAAAATTATTATAATAATGAAATGGGCGTCACGCTTCTGTTTAACTATTATATTACAGTATTTTGTATGGTATATCAGTATATATATTATATTTACACTAATAATTTATTATTATATTTTATGTTATAAATTTTATCGAATTTTGAAATATTCATTAAAATATACATCAAAAATTATCTTCTCGAAAATATATATACTATACTAGAATCTAGTCTAATATCTAAACTATCTAGTAACTAGATAGTTGAATAAGGGTAAAATCTATTTTCTGCAATTTATACAATATCAGTTGAGAACAAACTACTAGACTTATTCGAACTATTAGCATTCTGTATACTAATAAGATTGTATACTAATAATAATCAAATAATTCTAACAATTCTTTTTTTAATAATTTTGTCGTTAAATAAAAGCATTTATTGAAAAAATATTTAATATCGTACATTTTAATATTTTGCTAATACCATTTATTATATACTTTTTTATTAATTATTTATTCATATTTTCCTTGAACAATCTTTGAAAACTATAATAACTTTTTCTCTGAATACGCTTAAGTTTAAAAACTTTAAACAAGTTTACAATTTTTACATTAATATTTTGTTTTGATTTTGCTACTAAAAATTCTTTAACATTTTTCATTTTTAAAATGTAATTTACACTATGAAATTCAAAACACTAAAACATTAACATATGAAAACTGTCCAATTACAGTTAATTACATATGGATCGAATAATTTAATGAAAATATAGCACGCAAATAAAAGACCATGCACGTTTATAGTTAGAGTTAAAAATTCAGTATAAATTACTCTTAAAGAACATGTGAGTTAAAATTGTGTTAAATCAACATTTACTGGTTGAAATCAATGTTGCATCAACATATTGTTTTTTAAAGGATGTGAGAAAAAGGCGACGGAGTTATTCGATTTTACGGTTCACTACTTAATTATGAAGCCGAGAACAAAAATTTAGATAAAGGGAAGTTGAATAATGGAAAAAAGATTATAGCTTTTTTGTCTTCAATTTCTAATTTGCTCTAATGTTTTTTTAATCCACATAAGAATTAATTTTTGCATAATATTTTCAAATACCGAAACAAAGTTGTGAACAAGTTAAAATAGTCAGGCAAACTTCGAAATGAAAAGAACAATAAGAAGGACAAAATCAAGTACCAAGTTAATATTAATGAAAAATATTTAATAGAAATATCTGTTGAAAACAGATTAAGTCAAGTGTGAACTAGTTTTGGGTCGATTACGTTTTCAACTATACATTTTGCTTCGTCAATGGTACTATGTGGGTCAGTCCTGTTGTCTAATTCGCTTAATTACTTTGCCGTCTAGGGTTTCTGATGATTCGAGTTTGACGTTACGAGCGATAAGTTGAATAACTTGTCAAGTTGTATCATATTGTTTAAACCAACATTAAGTCGTGTTTAATCGATTTTATCTCACGACAATATTGCCTTTTTTATGTAACGATTGTATGAAAATAATATATTTAAATGTTCCTATAGTGTGTATAGTTATGAATTATAAGAAAGCGCAATCTTTTTAAGACGACACTAATACACTAAACAAATATTTAATATTGTATTATTATATGTCTATGTACAATGAATATAAAATATGTTTTTTTAAATATTAAACATTTCTTTAATCGTAGATGATTTTAATTGAAGATTTAATTGTTAAAAAACATTTCAAGTATTTCGATTATTCTTAAAACAACAAAAGCAGCCAAATTAAAAATGCATTGCGCTAAAAGCCTTGGAGCAATTTTGATTCTGATTAGAATGGTTATAGACTGTCGAAAGTTAAACTTCCCTTTTCAAAATATGTAGCCACGAAGAAACCTTGGCAATCTGTCTTTGAGATTCACTTCCTTGACCTTTAGTAATCTTTTATAAAATAATTTCATTGCGACATAAATTGTTGGTCTATTTCAGTTCATGATCCACTGCTAAAATATCTTAAAGCATGTACAAAAACGATTGTTGAACATAGTTACATACAAACAGCAAGAATTGTATGATCACAAACAATTTAAGCTCATGAATTGATCTCCTAAAGTACAATTTTTTGCTACATTTTTATTGGACTATTTCAAATTTATCGACAATTACTAGATGAAATGGATATCGATCAATCTTTAATAATATAATCAAAAATTATGTTTGCTTTCTAATAAAAAATATATGCTTTTTATTTTAATATTAACAAAGTCTAAGTTTCAGCAAATTAATTAAATCACATGTCATATATGCTGCCAGGATATTTAATTTCATGTAATTTATAATATTTTCAAAAATTGGCAAGCATCGTAAAATGACTTTTTAATGAGACTAAGTAAAGTTTATGTGCGCAAACATTTTGTTTCCTTTTTTGTTAGAGTTTTAATTTTACAAATGCGATTTTGGATAATTTTACAAAACGTTAAACTTTACTAGCTGCAACAGTAAGAGACATGAAAATATTAGCTAACTACGACAAAGACAGCTATATTACTTATTGTATATAAAATAGCATTAACTGTCGAGACAAATATAATGCCAATTGTATAGCGTTCCAAGTTACAGAAAATTTATGGCTAAATGCCGCATAGTTTCTCCGCTTTTGTTACTCAATGTGTATTTTACTTAACGTTAGAAGGTGACACAAAATATAAAAATGCATAAAGTACATTGAAATTCTAAAGGCATAATCGTGTGAAAAATATTATATGATATATGATTGAAACACTTTAATTATGATAATATAATATTAATATTTTTTAACAATATCATGACACAATTTAAAAAAATAAAATTAATGAATAAGAGTTTTTCAGTATACAATTGTATAAAGCAATTATCATTTCTTCTTTGAAAAGACACGAAAATGGTGTGTTTTCGTATTAAAGGAATTGCAATTATCACGTTTGAAATCTTCTTTTAATTTAAACTGAAATAATAATATAGAAATAATACAATTAAAAAATACGGAAATAATTTGTAAAATTGCAATGAACTAGAAAATTAAAATAGTGTCTATTCATTAATATATTATGCCAATAATTATTTCATTCTACTACATTATTTGTGTGAAATTCAATTTATTATGTTCATAAAAATCAATTTCCGTTATGCAGACAGTCAGTAACCAGAATCATTAAAAAAGATTCTATTTTAAGTCTATATATTTAATAATTAAAATGCATCATTTTATTAATAATTCAAAGGAATTCATTATTTTAATTTTGTTTAAAAAATGTGTTTCCATCATTAAAGAGACGAAAAAATTTATATATATATGATTTAATTTTAAATGCATAAAAGGAATTCTGCTTGTAGAAGAGAAGAACTAATTCCGAAAAAATTTGTACATTAAAAGTACAACCTTGTCATATCCACACGTTTCTTGTTTATTAAGTCGTATAAAGGTTTTGCTTCAACAAGGCAAACATATGAAATTATCGTAGTTTTCAGTGTAATAAAATGTTAACACATTACGTATATATAAGTATATCAGCGTCATAAAATGAATACGAAGTTATATTTCGGGTATATAATTGTATTTTTGACTTTCAAATATGAAATATTGCACATTTTTTAACTGAAAGGAAGCATTTGAACAAAAGTTCAACATTTTTATTTTATTTCTTAAATTAAACAAATTGTAATTTCTGTTTTAATTATATTATACATTATTTGACTTCTCACATGAGAAATTAACTAATAAGTTAATTATAAATTAATATAAATTAAATACTAATAATTAAGTATTTCACCTTACATTAATTATGACTCATTATGCAAAAGTTAAATTTGTTAATTTTCATTTTAATTCAAAATTGGTCTACGGTTCAATATTTCAATATAATTATAGGTCCTAATTAATAACCGCCATACATGAATAATTCACAATCACAAACATCGTTATTAAAATCGATAATTTTGGAAAAACAAGAATTCATTCAACAGTTCCGTTCAAATTATAAAATATTTACAGTATATTAAAATGGATTTTTTGAAATCTCAATGTAATTAAATTTTCTACAAAAACTTGATAATAATAAAACTTTCGCTATGTTATTGACTTATTAATATGCAAACCAATTTGAGAAGCGTATAATGTGAATTTGAAAATTTGATTTGAAAAATTATTTTATTCGATTGTCAGACTCACATAGCTTTTATACATGTAATAATATATTAATTTTTTATTATTTTTGCATGCTCAAATTTTATATTAATAAAAAAGTAGAATTTACAAAAGTTATTTGGACATTTTCACATCAGACGATGTTATAACTTTTGTCACTTAAATATCTTTTTCATGTTTGCACTCATTTTTTATAAGCTTACTAAAATGTAATTTGCAAACTTTCACGAGTTATTTCAAGTGAATTTGTACAATTTTAATTTAAAAATATCACAACAACATTTTTCATTTCAACAAAATTAAAAAATGTACAACCTCAAAAATCATAATGCAGAGATCCTATTAAAAATAAACAACAATATTTAATAATTATATTTACGGTTTCAAACATTTGTTCGCATTATAGTATACATACGTGCGCATAATTAGAAATTAAATTTAAATAATACAAGGACAAAAGTTCACATCAAATTATTGCATTAACTTTCATAATGTCATAAATATTGTTATCTCCATCGACATTAATTATCGAAATATCGTGCGTTCAAGTTTTCCGGTGATAATTCGAGATAAATGTACCTTACTAAATTTCATTCAAAGAATCGAAAGTTTGAAGTGACTAATAACAGTCATGTCTTAATATCGTTTCTCTAAGTGTTGAATAAAAACATTATCGACATACAAAATTTAATCAAGATTCTGAACCATGTTAAATAATTTCTATTATCGACATGTTCTATAAATTTGTATGAAAATCAAAATGTATATACTGGATAAATCGTGTCAAACGGAATATTAATCTGAATTTATCTTAAATTTACGATCGAACGGATCCATCATTCATCTTTTAACTAACAAATGCAAGATCCTTCAATTCAAATTCTTCGCAATATCAATTTGCTTAAACCATGCCAATTTATATGCACAAGATTTTGTAAACCGCTGTTCTTCACACTAATTTCCAATTTGTAAAATTAAATTTTCCAATCTATCAGAATTCATGCATAAGAATAATATCAGTAACATCAACATCCGAAGTGTCTCAGATTAACGTTTATGCTTATGAGAATGTGTGTATACTTTTTAACCTCTATACCAGGACATCATACATTAATCGACAATCAAAGAATTGTTCACATTTTCCCATTATTTTTTTCCTTTGTTTAAAAGTTTCTTTCACACACAAAAATCGTTAACTTTTGAGAAAAGTTTTGATCGGCTATGCCGGCATGTCGATTCCACGCTGCTTCTTAACATTTGGCGCTATTGATTTACCTGGATGAATCGGGAACGGTCTGCTACGGACCGCGAGGAGACACCTCCTGACCTGACGAAGATCGAACGGGGGGGGGCAGAAGGGGGCGCCCCCTAAAACTGATTTGTCCCGAAAAGTCAAACGTGAATTTTTACAATAAACAGCTGCGACACTCTGATAAATTACGCCTTGCGTTCACAATTATGGCGAGCCGGTTGTGTGTCTCCAAGGGCTCTTTGCAACGGAGGCACCCGCCCTCGCCGCCCCCAGAACCCGCACTGCCGCCCCCGAGCCTCTTACCACCGATCATCCCTGGAACACCAACCGTGTTGGTGCACTTTCCAGAGCGCCGGCGCGCTCAAATCCAGGAGTGGATTGCACGAAGGGTGCTGAGGGTGGGTTTTTCTTAACACTAAGAAATCAGATTCTTTAGAACATTTTTTAGGTAAAATACAATGAGAAAAAACGACAGAAATTAACACATTTTATAAATCAGCAATATCTTGAACGAATGTATTTGTTTGTTTAAAAAAAAAAAAAAAAAAAAAAAAAAAAAAAACCATTCCTGATGAAAAGTGAAAATTGAAACAAAGTTTCCATTCATCTGCTTGATGAATATTACCAACGTTGCTTTCAATAATTTAATAGGAAGGAGATTAATTGACTACTTTAGTTTCGTTATGTTTTTTTTTAATCCAAATCTTTAAGAACTTCATAACGATCTATTAAAAAGAAAAATTATATAATTTACATAGTAACCTTAACTTATTGGTGTTAACGTGAAGCAAAAAAGTAATGAAAAGTAAACTACACATTTCATAATAAAAACTATTGTTAAACGATGATGTAAAATATTAATAAGTGAAAATTTAGATATATTTTAACTATTTCAGAAAAGATATAATTTTTGTATATATAATAATTTTAATGAAATACGAAGTCATTTTACTTTGTTAGACAAAAAATAATGAGAACATATAAAATCTCAGACGCTTGATCAGTATGAAGAATTTCCCTGAAAACATTTGGAATGAGTAAGTCACAATAGTAGAATAAGTATACAGACTGGTTAATTGTGTGCACGCGCATCTCTTGAATTTGTCGCGTGACTTACAAGTTGTTGCGAGGTTTATAGCGTGTTGCTATTTGTACCGCCACCTTAAATTCTAAGTAAATTTGTTACAAAGTGTTACTGGACTCTGATTGTTATTTGATTATTATTTGATAATCCAATTTAAAAATAGTTAAAAATAGTGTATGTTTTATTATTAATCGTATTAGATAATTACAGTCTTATATAAAAAATTTTGTTTATATAATTTATTTATCATAATACATATAGCATAACTTATACATAAATATCTGTTTTTATAGTTAAATTTCATATATTTACATTAACCTGTTATTCTTATATTGTAATACTATTATAAATACCATTAATCACAATGATTAATTGTTTCAATTATATACATTAATTTAATGGTGTTGATATTGAGATCATTGTAACGCTGAACGGCAAACGGACACTGTCATTTCATCGATTGTTTCAGATCTAAAGAGTGAAGACAAATTGAAAGAACTTTTGCTAAATTATTATTACTTAATTATACTGCGTATTACATGAAACTAAAAGATATAAATTATTGAATTAAATTTTGTTGACTAACTAAATAATTTCCAATCTAAGAAAAAATAGTATTTTTGCTTAAAAATAAAATAAAAGTAATGTTATAATTTATATTCATGTAATCTATAATTAATTTAATAAATACGATGATGATATAGTTGACGTATGCAATACGTCAAAGTAGAGTATTTAAGTGTAGAGTTCTGCAATAGCGACAAAATCGTAGGGAAATATCTCAGTCGGTGTTTTTATCGCATATAGATCAAATGCTACAAGTTTGTATCATCCAATTTCTACATTTACGATCACTAAGTTATAGTGTTATTAAAATCAACCCCGCATTTGTGATGTTTTTATAGTGCAATAAATAGTTGTCATTTCCGCATATATAAAATGTTTTATACTTTCTGCAATTTACAATTAAATAACAATAAACGATTTATTCATAAAATGAATAGTAATATCAAAAAGTTGTATACACAAATAAATTTTTATAGGTAAATACAAATTTTATATATATTTATATTATTATTATATTTAAATTAAGATTATTATACAATTATGTATTGAAACGTTTTATAAAGTTTAACTTTGTTATTAAATATATTACTAAAATAATAAAAGGTCAAAAAATAAATGATTCTTAATACAATTACTTTGAAATTATATTAATTATAACCTTAAAGTTAATTTCTTATTAATTTGTATGAAAATATTAATATATTTACATTTTCAGATTTCCAAAACGAAAAAAGGAAATAGAATGGAGCAAAAACTTAAATGGTTTTACATAAAATTTTAAGTTATTTTAAAAAAAATAACTTAATGGTAACAATAATCAATTTATTTACTAAATAAAAATATAAATACGTAAAGTCATTAAATGAAGTGAATAAAAGATAGCTCTTTTTACAGCAAAACTTTTAAGAAAAAAATTGTCATCGTACATATTTTAATACATTTTTGTATTGCATTTCTTTAGAAAAGATATAGTTGTGCATTCTTCAAGAAATTATCTATCTATTTGAAAGAGTGTTTATGGCTATACAGGTCAAAACACTTTTAGTTATGATTTTTGTTTTTGTAGTAACTGTGGGACCTAACGAAACACTGCTCGCTCAGAGAGTGACACTTGAATTATTTAATAAAATATTTTAATTTAACGGACATAATAATACTTATTTAATTGGTATGTATATATTTCTAATTTGTAATAAATATAGAACTTAAAATATGCAAAAAGTAAATACATCATTAGAATAAAATTAGATGACATAATTGCGACGACAAATTTCATTTCATATATCATATCACGAAATAAGAATTCGATATTTTGTTTTGAAATTAAAATAGTATCGAAATACATCCACTGAAGTTATTGGACTTATTTTATAAAATTAAAGACAATTAAGTAAATTATTCATTTTTTTATAAATTAAAAATGATTAATAATTAATCATTTTAATTAATTTAAGAAATTGAGCTATTTAACAAAAAAATATTTTAAAAAGCTACAATAACATTTGTCAGCATTTACAAAAATTACACTTTTGGGTTCAAATTTAAAAGGAAATTGTACAATTAGTTTTGTCTGTATTCAAATAAACAATTAAGAAACAATTTTTGTAGATTTTAATGTGAGATGACACCACGGGCCGAAGTCGAAAGCTTAAAAGATATCTCGCTGGACGTAATCGCATCGCTGGTATCGTTAAATCTCGTATCAGTATATGAGGCTTGCCGTGTCGACTACACGTATAATTTTCCAATACTCGAAAAAGCTGTGGCCAAAATTGTATTAACATTCTCCAGTCCCACATTACAATGGTCTTTATGCGGGGAATTATTGGATCGAATACACGAAATAACTCACGAAAAACTAAACGAGTATGGAACTCAAAATTTACCCCACTACAATATCATTTGTGCTATTATACACGGTTTAAAAGTTCATCCGGAACAAACGGAAACTGAACTCAGTTATATTCTGCCAAATTTCTACAACAATTTATTTAAATTAAAAAAGGTCACAAAATTAAATGTCACTGAATCCAAAGGAGATCCATTTTCAATGAAAAAAAATCTTGTCAATTATTTAACCGAAGCATTAATTTATATGCCATACATCAAACACATAGTTCTGAAATGTTACATATCCGACGATATTATACGAGTGATTGGAAAATATGGCAGTAAAATTGAGCAACTTATTATACATAAAAAAGACAACACTCAACACGCAGTGACGGACAGATGTATCTCATGTCTGATCAAATGCCAAAGACTGCGTGTATTTGAAATCCACATAGCCACCAGCATAAGTTCACGAGGATTTCTGGAGATAATCAGCGGAATCCCGTCCTTGGAAACAGTCGACATCTGTGGTCCGGACATATCAGAAATTTTGAGATGCGCTGAGCCGCATAAGACAATCAAATCAAATATCACCGAAATTTATGGTCACATTACCGCGCCAAGTTTGATCGCTAAACATTTGATCAATTTAACAAGAATTGGTTTGGATTGTTCGGACATCACCGAAAGCATATACCCATTAGTTTACTTACCGAGGCTTGCTCATGTAGAGTTAAATTCTGCTGACTTTAACAAGTGCGAAATCAGAAGATTTATACGAGCAAAGGGTCGACAATTATTGACACTGGAATTTGAGCTTCTCGATAATTTCGAATACAAAGATTTCTTGTTCATTGGACGTCAATGTCCAAATCTTACGAATTTACATCTATCGAATTATGCTCTTTCGGGTGAAAATACCATTAGTCCAGAACATTTTAAAGAGGGTCTTTTCAAGGAGCTGGAATATTTTCATCATTCAATGAGTTATATTGACACACTGGCTCTTCAATTTTTGCTCGCCAATTGCCATAATATTAAAACCTTGAGCTTAAATTGTTCGATGAATTTTATGAATGATCAAATTATGGCAAGCATTTTTAAATTTAATCCAATGTCCAAGTTAAAGGAGCTTGACTTAAATTTCTGTAATGATATCACGGTGGCAACTATTTATAAATTCATTGAATACTGTCCGGATTTGACTGTAATCACTGGTTTGGAACTATGCGATTCCATTACTCAAACTGAGATGAATCATTTGTTGGATTACATTAAGAAAAATAATTATGCTTTGGAATTGCAAGAAAGCTATTATTCGGTTTTACGAACGCGCAACATCACTGTAGACAGTTCTTGAACATCTAATATTGAAAAGGATTTTCATAAATGTAATTATTATGTTGAAAACTGTTGTACATAACTTAAATTTTGTATATATTCATATATATGTAAATGTAAATCTTTATGTGACTGATGGAACAAAATTTTTAATAAATATGATTTCTTATTTATCAATACTTTTTTAATGTAAAATTGTTCGAGTTTACTAGAATTACTAACCTATATAATACTCTTAAAACAGAAAAAAATAACATTGACATATTAAATGTTTTGCCATTTTACTGAAGGAACAAATACTCTGATAAAAAAAAGATGTTTCAATAAAATGTACATAAATACAGAATCAAACATTTTCAATATCGTAAAAGGGTTTACGATGATTATTAATTATTAATGAAACTGAAACTCAGGTTTATTACTAATTTGAAATAAGTATTTCAATTTGTCTAATTGAAATTATTTGTCGAATTCTATTAGATGTCAAATTATAACATAATTGTTTAAGTTTTTGAATGTTCACAATATTACTTCAAAGCTTAGTAATATTATAATAATATTAGTTTACAGCGTACGATAATACTACGATTCTGAAAAAAGAGCAGATACGAATAATAAAATATAACATAATTTATTTTAAGTGATCACAATTAAAAGATATAAAAATAAACAATTATAATTGTTACGTTTAACGTAATTGTGTCAAACTTAACTATTAATAGGGTTGACACTTTCTGATCCATTTGTTGCATATATATGAGAAATTGCTATTTTTAACGTGATACATTTTTACTGCACGAGCTGAAATAAGTTGACGACTATTGGAAAATAGACTATTCGATGAATGAAAGTCCGTGCTACACTAGTGTTCGAGTTTGATAGTTGTCGATTATTATGTGAATTAATTAAAGGAGTATCAACCAATCACTATACTTTAGAGGTAAAGTAAATTGTTTCTTTGCGTAATATATTACATCTTTTTTATTTTTAGATAAATTGTAAAATGTTTAAAAGTAAATTTAAAAAATGTTCAATTATTTAAAACAAAAATATAAATATATTGTAATTTTCTTCTGTAGTATTTTTCTGCAAATTTTTTCTATAACTTTTAATTAGCGTTTTTATTACACTACAAGAACAAGTGTCTCATTTTGAGACAATTTTTGATGATTGAGACACGAAAAACCTCTTAAAATTGAATAAATGACACATTTTTGGTTTCTCAATCAACAAAAATGTCTGAAAATGAGACACTTGTTTTTGTAGTGCAATAGTAAACCGTTAATATACATTAAAAGTGTTTTAATATTAATTCACGGTTATTGCAATATAGTATGGACATCACAAATTCTATTTAGTGTAAGAATAAATTTTCTTACTTTTTAATACATTTCTATACAATAAGAATATATAACAAAATCAGGAGTAATAAATCAAATAAAGTAAGATTTTGTAATCATAATTAGAAACCCTTATTGGTGTAATTTTGTTACTCATAAATGTTTATATTTTTTCAAATTATCTGTTTACAAAAAGTTATTTTGTCTACAGAAAACATGGTGCAATGCTTAACCCACTATGCATCCAAAGCATTTGGACACAAAATTGCCGGACTGGGAATCGAAATTATTTCAAAATTCGAAACAAACCAAGATTTCGGTTTGCAAATTTTACAATCAGCAATTCAAAACCTGCAACTTGATCTCAGTGTTATACCTAAGAATCTCCATGAAGATCTATACTTTGACATTCTCAACGTTCTCGAGCACCGATTTTTCCTGTACAAAAATTCAAACTTCGCCTGTCAAGTTTTAAACAATCTACTGGAATTAATCACGCATTTAAAACTCAACAAATTATCATTTTCATTAATACCATATACTCTACGACATCAGTTATACTTTCATCTTCACAATTTGACTGAGTTGAAACTGCTGGAAATCAAATCCGTAATCATGATTTCCATCGAAAACATTCAAGACGTAGAAAAGTTACTTCTAAAAGCATTGAAACATCTTCGTCATTTACAAAAGTTAACATTGTATTCTTATTTTACAGATAATATTATGGAAATCGTGACAAAATATTGTACAAATATTTGGTACCTGAATGCAAAATTTTCAAAATTAGTCACAAACGAAAGTGTTGTATTTTTATTGAATTGTAAGCAATTGAAGGAAGTGATTCTGACGCACACTTCCGTAACGAAATTTGGATATGTGGATCTAATTTTAGGTCGACCAAGTTTAACGAATGTTGCAACGAATGAAGACATGAATGAAATCATATCATTAATAGCAAATTCCTCTGTCTGTTCACACAATTATTCATTCAATATCATGACTTTAAACATAAGCAATGTACAAATGAAACATGTGAACTTTATTTCTAAATGTTGTCTAAATTTAAGATCATTAAGTGTCAGCTGTGATGATGCGGATTTTTCAGTTTTATCAAATTTAAAGTATCTTGAAGAAATTGTCATTACAAAAGCTGATTTTAAAGTAAATGGCATTGACTTTTTATTAAAGAATGTTGGAAAGAAAATACAAGTGTTAAGAATGTATCGTATCGATGATGTCGATTTAATTGGCGTCAATGAATTTTGTCCAAATTTAAAAACATTGTTATTGGATGGATGTACTTTTCGAAATAGAAATGTGATTGAAACAAAGTCAGATTTATTTTTTCCACAATTAGAACATATAACTTGCGGTGAAAATGTTCCTAAATCTTATCTAGAGATGTTGTTATTTAATTGTAAAAATGTAAAATGTTTATATATAGCGGACATCGGTGAAAATTTAACCGATCAGAATTTACGAGTTTTACTGCAAAGGAATTGTTTAACTTGTTTGGAGGAATTGTGTATATACAGATGCAAATGTTTGACGATAAAATCGGTGGAGTTGTTGTTAAGTCATTGTAAGCAGTTAAAAAAATTCTATGGACTTGAAAGATTTGCTGCTATCTCATCTGTTGAATTAAAGAATTTCATTACTAAAAATCGTCATTTAAAAGTGTTTACACTTGAAGGTCCATTATTTTTACAAGAAAGATTCAAGTTGCCTTGGTAAGAAATGGTATTAATGGTATCGAAATAAATAAATATTTTTGTAATAAAAAAATGTTCTGAACACAGTTATTTAGTACCTACATTAATAGAAGATATTACTAAATATTGAAGTATATTTATATTTCGTTTACAAAATTTATTTATAAATAATTTATTTTCTCTTCTTTCGTATTATATAGAAATGGATAAAAGTTAAAAACAAATTTAAAAAGATATAAAATTAATAATACAACTACAATATAATAAATTATTTATTGCTCTTTAAAAAATACCTTTATTTACAATGTATATTATGTTTCGTCCTTTTTTTACTATTATATCATAGGATAGGATTAATTAGTTTTCGATAGGAAAAATACCCGATTCTCGATAACCTTCTCTATGTTCTGGATTAAAGTGCATTCCATCCAAAATGATATCCGAAAAATTTTTTTCTAAATTTTCAAGATCATCGTCAGATAAAACTCTATATTTATTTAATCCATACACACCTATTAACGATTCGCATGTAGAAAACCAATACTCTAAACAAGACAATGACAAAAAATTAACCGTGTTTAAATATATTTCTTTCAAAAACTTCATTGGATTGACTGCTAAAACTGATTTTATAGTTTTGTCACATAATTCTTCTTCCGCATTGATTATAATTAATGTTGCAATATTTAAACACTTTGACAACAAAAGTCGAAGAACTTTAGATGGTACATTTTCTATTATTTCTAAATATATAACATTCTTATAAATAGATTCTGGAACGATTGGCAAAATGCATGGGTCGTTTACGAAACTGCAATTTTCAAGTATCAACTTTTCTAAATACGGACACATTTTACCAATATCTATCATGGCATTGTAACTTAGACTAGTAATATTTCGAAGATACAAAATTCTTACATTTTGTCCACATGTGGCTATGAATTGATCAACATGATTACGAATATAGTCAGCCTGTGCAATGCCAACGTCCTGCAATCCCGGCATCTTATTCACAACAACAAAATCAGTATCGTTACATTCTACTTCTAAACATTCCAACTTTGGGAACATTTTTTGTATTAATGCCAGCTGTTTTGTTGTTGCCCTACACTGAACATTGACAACATTCAAAACCACGCTGTCCTTTTTATCTATCATTTCAACAATTTCTGCTATGTTATAAAATTGTTTTAATGTCATCAGTTCTGGTATTGTGATTAATAAATTAGCAATTTCTGCCATATGAATACTCGTTTTGTCTATCTCCAAATGTTTTAATCTCTTCATTTGAATTAAATCTGCGACACTCTCATTTGTAACTTGCACTGAATCATTTACATTTAAATGTCTCAGTTTTTTACAATATTCGGCAAGAATTTTGATTGTAGCGTCATTGCAAAAATATTTATAAGTGACGGACGTTAAGTTTGGCATTTGTTTGAAAGATTCAGAAATAAGAGTTCTCGCAAGGGACGGTTCCATATCCCTATGCGTTGAAATAATTAAACTGTCTAAATAAAAATTTTCTAAATAATTTAATTTGTGTAATCGATGATATATTTGATTATAAAATCGTGGATCAATAGTTTTGATGTTTAACTTTGTTATGTGAAATTTCATCGCAGCGTCAAAGAAAATTTCAGTTACTTGTTTCTTCGATTCAAGATTTAACATACGTGTGGGTATCACTCTTGCGGTATCAAAAAATGCCATGCTTAACTGATTATGCAGTGACTTTGGGATGTTTTCACATAAATACTCCTGGATATTGTCAATTATTTTTTTCAATTCTTTTGCACCTAGTGTATCCCAATTCCTTAAACATTGTTCCGAGGCTTTCCTTAAAAAAAATCTAAACGAAAGTCCCGCTAGTGTTTCCAACGAAGGAATTTTGTGGTCCATTTTCCTGAAAAATACAAGTTTTGTTCATCTACTGTACATGTTACAAAATTATATTATATATATATATATTTTATTATTCATAAATAATTATTAAAAATCATTATTTTTTATTAAATTGTTTTTTTTTGTTTAAGCAAAAAATGAAATAAATGTTCTTGAACAATATATCTTGAAAATACTTTAAAAACATATCTCAAAATATATTTATGATTATTTTATACGTTTATAAAAAGTTTCATTGAAGAAATCAGTAAAAAACTTAAAAAGAAATTAAATTATATAACTTATACAAAACCATTATATTATCATTATATTAGTATTAATTTTTTCTTTTTAAAGTAGATAAGATCTACGTAATTAATTATGCAAAAAATATATAAAGATTTCACTGAATGTAAATTGTACATACATTGTCAATAATATTAAGAAAATTTGTTTAAATTTAAAAAAACACGATAATTTAACATTAATATTTTCCATGTATCTTTTGCTTGAGTATAGAGTTCCAATTATAAGTTAAATTATTATTTACCTGTTCTACAGCTTTTATTTATTTTTAAATATAATACTTCCTCTTCAGCAGTCGTCTAAGTTTCAACTGTTATTGACAGTACGTGACGAGTCTATTTGAAGAATAGTGCAGTCTTATCAGTAGCATTCTTACACGTACATTATTTAACTATAAAAAAATATTACTCATACACTAAGTTAAGTTATTAAGTATTTACAAATCGTTAGTTTGAAATTCTTTTCGGTTTGATGGACTCCAATGAAAATATTTGTCTCACTTGTCTGAATGTTACATGGCGTTTACCGGAATCCACCCGAATCCTAAATATTGAAGGCTATTGGTTTAATGGTCGTCTTTTGTACTTATTTTTTATTGGCCGATGATTCACAGTTCTGACTGCGAGTAAACCAATGCAAATGATTCGCGCCAATACTTTTTATGTTTAAAATTATACACTCTTAAAAATATCTATTCAGTTCAAGAATTTTTTTCATTGAAACGGATTTGTATACAAAAAATTTGTTTATATTATATTTTGTTTTATATTAGAAAAAAACATTCTGTTATTACAAAAATTTATTCTAAAATAACAAAATCATCTCATTACTTGAAACTGAAATATTTTACAACTATTTATATATATCTACAAAATGTCATTTTTAATTATCTTTATCAAAATCGATGTAAAAATATTTAGATTATCTGATAATGAAAGTAAAATTATAAAATAGTGATCAGTTCATGCATATTTTAACTAGTTTTGATTTGAGAAAAATAATAATCACAAAATGTTAAATACAAGAAAAGGGCAAAAAAGGGATAAATAAAAATTCAATTATACCGAATGATATAATACATATGTAGAGGTATTATGTATATTATTACATCTAGCTGCGCTAGTAATACCATTATTACATAAACTTACATTAATTACATTCCAGCCTGGACGTACATTAATATCAGCTATTGTTTTATTACCTAAGATATCAATTTATGTCTCAAAATAATATCGGACTCAATCATATTTTACAAGAAAGATTTTGAACACAATGTTACATTCAGTTAGTACGTTTTACGAAGACACATGTACCAAGTACACACGCCAATTGATCAATTCTTACCATTCTAACAATACAAAACGTTCTAAAAACGTTGAAATATCTTCATCCATTTTTTTCAGAAAGGTTCATAGGACGTTTCGATTTGTCGTGTTGCTTTCAACTTAGCCGATTTTTACTTGCTAGATTTTGTGTACAATTGTAAAAAAAATCGCTGTTAAAATCTGCTAAATTTCTAGCAATGTCTGGTGTTTCATTGTAATTAAATCTTTTAGATAGAAAATTATAATTTTCTGTAATTTAAAAGTTATGATTAAAGACGATGATATTTTACTTTCTTAATTAAAATATTATTTTACATTAATTTTCTATCTAAAAAATTTTACAGAAAAATAATTAATACATAGCAATTCAAAGAGACAAAGTATGAATTATATCAAATCGAGAAGTTAAATCTAATTTTAGTAAAATACTCATTAATTCACATACACTTGTATATATTTAATATATATGAACCTCAATAAATTTTCAATGAGTAATATTGTAAATCAAACTATCTACTTGAAATCAGAAGAAATGTTTGGTATTACAGTTTTATTGAATTGCTATGTCTTATATTTTTAATTATAAAAAATCAGGACAAATTTTTACATACGGCTTTACTTCGTATGATATACAAATGTTTTTTTCAAATTATAATTGATGGATAATGAATAAAGATTCAACAATTACAAATTTCATACAATCGAAGAAATGATATTATTTGTTGAAATTTTATACAACGTTTTGGCAACATTTATTAACTATCACATGTAGATAATTATTAGTAAACATTTCACGCCTATTTTTATGGCCTGCACATGTATTATTGACTCAACATATTTTTCGGTCAATTACAAAAGCAATTTTAATTTAATACAGACAAGAAAATAAAGAGATAATAAGAATTTAAAAAAACACACAATTTTTAACTTAAAATTAACATTATTACTTAAATATATACAATATAAAATTATTTAAAAATAAATGAATTTAAATAAATAAATAAAATTTTTGATATTTTAGTATATAAAAAATAATATATTGACAGCTCAGAAAAAAAATTCAACTCGGCAGCGACTCGATGGCGACGCGCTAGTGACTCGCTGACGACGTACTGGCGACTCACTAAAAAATCGTCAACGATGAGCTATAGCATCCGAATTTGGTGTCTCTTACGAGTCGTTATCGAGTCGCCAACGAGTCTCTAACGAGTCGTCTATGATATATACTTACGAGTCACTCACGCGTCGTTATCGAGTCGCCTACGAGTTATATGAGAGTCGTCTATTAGTATCTCGCGAATCGCCATCGAGTCCCTAAAGCAACATATATAAACATAATTTTTCTTCAAAAATTCATGAATTATGTTCATATAATGTTGCTCTAGGGACTGGATGGCGATTGGGGAGAGAGTAATAGACGACTCTCATATGACTCGTAGACGACTCGATAACGACGTGTGAGTGACTCGTAAGTATATATCGTAGACGACTCGTTAGCGAATCGTTAGCAACTCGAAGGCGACTCGTTAGCAACTCGACAACGACGCGTGAGTGACTAGGTAAGTATATATCTTAGACGACTCGTAGGCAACTCGTTAAGGACTCGTTGACGACTCGATAACGACTCGTAAGAGACACCAAATTCGGATGCTATAGCTCATCGTTGACGATTTTCTAGCGAGTCGCCAGTACGTCGTCAGCGAGTCACTAGCGCGTCGCCATCGAATCGCTGCTGAGTTGAGTTTTTTTTCTGGGAGTAATTAGAAAAATATAGTAATAATGTGAAAACGACCGAAAAATGGACATTCTGTTTTTGAAAATTATCTAATTATTTATTGATAAAAGAAAAAAAATAGAAATATTGAGAATGGGAAAGGGAGACAGCCGAGGCGGGAAAGGCGCAGGATTTAAATTCGTATGATTCTTAATTACGTGCATTCTCATTGGAAAAATATTGAGATCTTTAGTATGAAGCGTTTGCGAAAATGTTATCATCTGATATTACGTGCACCTGTCTATTATT
Organism: Gryon sp. ZL-2020; assembly: GCA_022817425.1. Classification (NCBI taxonomy): domain Eukaryota; kingdom Metazoa; phylum Arthropoda; class Insecta; order Hymenoptera; family Scelionidae; genus Gryon; species Gryon sp. ZL-2020. Next base: position 22,682 of record JABFPJ010000408.1, on the reverse strand, counting down.
GAAATATTTCAACTGCAAAAGGAGATTTGTTGTTAATTTCAATTTCACTGTTTTAATTTAATTTCCCTCTATTTGAATTACATATACTAGTAATAATAATAGAAATAACTTCTTTTTTACTCAATATTTCAGAAAAACTAAATAGTTGATCAAATTAAAGTAAATTTCAAAATATATTTTTAAACATTGAAATGTCAACATAACCACAAGTCTCCCTTACTATTTATTTTCGCAATATTACAAAATGTAATATTACAAGTTGAAAAACTTGTGAAATTTTGTATTATATTGCTATAGTTCATTCGAGCGAGGATCGTTTCCCATACAGCGAATCTGATTCATCTTGTATGTCGTGTAACCTTCCTATTGGACGAAAGTTGTTTTACTAAAATGTTAAACAAATATTCTAGCTTGGAACGCAGTTTGGATGTACGTTTGTTGACCAGAAAAATACTGAATTGTTTCTTTGTATCGTATTTGTTCTCCTTTTTTGTTTTCTTTATCGTTCTCATTTTCTTCTTTTTTTTTTCTTTGTGTGTTGTATTATGTTTTTTATACGCACATAAAGTAGGCACTCAAATCAGCTACAATGTTGGAGGATTCTGTCAAAATTCTACTATCTTATTTTGTATTATTCGCAATTACAAATATGTCTTTTAAAAAAATTCTTTTTATTCTTCTTCTTTTCTTTAGCATCACACAAAGTTCGACAAAAAAATTCACGACCCTCTTCGTAATTGACGACTTATGAAAGTTTGCGCGGTCTTTTGATAGAAACGTGTACCAAAGTAACTTTGTCTTATCTAAATCCAAAACCAATATTTATAATTCAATTTATTCGAAAATATACTATTTTTATTTTTGAATCGTATATTTTAAAATGATGTACACATTTTTATCAAATCAAACAACATTTTATGGAAACCAAAATATTATTCGTGTATTTTCTTTTGTTCATTCTCTTTGTATTATCTTTTTGCGAAGCAGCACGCAATAGCCTGGGGAAATTGTGTGTAGGATAAGGTTGAGAAAAACAATGGAATCGAAAAGTTAACAACAATTATTAAATAAACAAGTTACCTCTGCAAATGATCAACATATTACGTTTCCTAATATTGCTACTTGTTTTTTGTTAACACATGTACAGAATGGGATTAATTGGTTTGCGAAAACATTTACATTGACATTTTGTACACGGGAATATTAAATCGATTAGTTCTTCTAATGGAAAACATTGATTCTTTTTTTGGGTACTGCGGCTTACATCCGGACATTGAACTATGTACATAAAGGGAGTCGAATACCTTCTAATTACTTAATATCAACACCATAACAACATTAAACATATTTAATGGAATATTTTGGAGATGAAAATAAAAATATGACCCAAAAACATTTCAGGATTTTTCTAAAATGCTTAATTATTTCTTTAAATTATGTTTAAATTGTATGAAAATTTTCAATAAAAATTAAAAATGTTAATGAAATCAGCGTTGAAAATAAGTTTATTGACAAAATTGATCAATGCGCTATATAATAATACTAAGATATGTGCGTGAAAACAGAGTGTTATATAATATACACCCAGCAATCGTGAAATTTTTGAGCTGTATTGAGAATATTTTAGTTTAAAAAGTTTTTATTACGATTTGTGCAAAATTTTAGAAATTTTTTAGATCTGATATTAATTCAATAAATTTCAAAAAGTTTCAAAATATTTCTAAAAGTTTCTAATCATTTTTATAATTTCTATAAATACCTTTATTCATTACGAGACAATTTCAATAATTTTCAATAAATTTCAGTATTGAAAGAGAGTAATCAAACTTTTTAAAACATTTTAAGACATTTAGAAAATTGTTAAAACATTTATAAACTTATGAAGAAATATTGGAACTTTTTAGAATTTATTAAGTAAAAGTTTAGTTTAAAAATATTCTATCATTTTGCACAAATCATAATTGAAACTTTTTAAACATAAATATTCTTAATAAGGTTCAAAAATTTCACGTTTGCTAGGCAGATATTGTACATTTTCCCACCTAAATATTCTTTACATGTATTTATTTATGTATATTTTTATTCACATTTGTGAGATATGAACAAAGGTAAAAAAACATACGATTGTAGATAGTAAATGTTGTTCCTATGAACTTAATATCTAAATTAACGTAAATAATTCAATGTAATAACAATGCATACATTTTTTCTTTTGGAAATTACTTTTTTCAATTATTATATTTTGCAATAATTAAATTAACCGCAAGTTTTAATTTAATAAAAAATAAAACCGTTTCTTTTAAATTAAACTTTATTATGTTTTTACACATATTTATGTCAATTTATTACAAACATCAAAGATTCAGCTATCTTAGAGAAAAAGATTAAGACAAAATGATTATATAAAACTTAACATGAAATTGTAAAATATTCCTACAAATATTATAATAAACATACATAAACACTTTTCTGACATTCAAATATCAGTCTTTTCTGTAGTATTTTATTTTACACAAAAAATTTATTATACACGTTGATATAATAAATATTCACTAAACGAACTTATAAATAATTCAATAAACGAATAACGGATTCTAAATCTGTTCGATTAAAAATGAGTAACATAATTGATAAAAATGTAGTTGTTCATGAGTATATGTAATCACTTGAAAATTAAACTGTCAACTATCAATTTATTTTAACAAAATTGTTTGTCTTACGAATATCATTACTAATACAAACATTCGTATGGGCAAAATAAATGAATAATATAATAAATTATTTATTAATAAAGGATAATTATAATTTTAGTTATAAATGTAACATAATTATTTAAACAAAAATTTCAAACACAATTGATTTGATGAATATACTGAAACTAAATAACTAAAAACATTTAAAAAAAAGATATATTTTGAAGATCAACGGTAACTCTAATGACGCATTTTTTTAACAAGATTCTATAAAGAAGACGATGAAATTGTCATATTGGAAAATGCATTTTTCCTTTCAATGTCCGGTTTAAGTGTGAGCCACGTTGACCGTCAGCTACTTATGGATGGATTACATGTGTTGGGCCTTCGCGGGCATAAAAATTCTACACGAACAAGAGAGCTGCCATCGCACTCGACTAATAAATTGTTTTCTCGTCTAATCTTAATATTATGATACTTAACTAAACAATACAATCTATGCTTCTTACAGCAGAGACTTTCGATTATCCATTCACAATTTCGCCTCATGTTAAGAGACCAACCCATCAAGATTTTTTCTTCTTATATCGTAGACAACTTTTGCGCTTTTTTATTTTCACTTAAGAAGACTAAACATCTCATTAAAGTTGTAATAAATATTTCATTAAAGTTTAATAAACATTTACAAGACTTGAAATGAAAGGTTTATTAAATGTTTATGAAATGTTTAGCTTCTGGTGAGGCATTTTATTCCAATTCGCAAGAAACAACATTATCATCATTCATTGAAACCTAAAACACGTTCGTGTTTTTCGTGAACTTCTGCTTTTATTTTCATCTAAAACCGTGGAAAAATACGTTGTATTTTTAAAATTTCATCTGCAAATTCTTTTCTAAATATTTCACGAGGTATTTTCTCTTTAAATATACCCATACGAAAATCGAGATTATGTTAGAGCAAGTCAAAGATGCATGCATAAGTAGAACTTTTTGTGTATTTTATTTAAAGTTATAATTATTGATAAATTGTTTATAGTCGGAATCTCTAGTTTGTCAAACTCTGTTCTATCAAAAAGATATTACTGCTTGAAAAATAAGTTCGAAACATCATCTTCATTTATTATAAAAATACTTGGTATTCAATTTTTCACTATCCAGTTTAATAAAATTTCATTATTTTTAACAAAAAGAATTTTCAAATTCTATTTGAAAACTAGAGCTTCAACTATAATTAAATTGGGGGAAAAAAGAAAGTTTTGTATCGCAGTGTTTCGTCGAAATCATTGAAATTAATATATACATATACATATTTCTGAGCAAGTCAAACTGACAATTGATGAGCAATTAAGTAATTTGAGCAAACTAACGATATTTCGAACGCAATATTTATACAGGACTTTGGCACTTTTACGAATTGCATTTAGTATTATAATTACTATTTTTTAAGTCTAAATTAAATTCACCATAGATATATTCAATATAATATTATCGTTCACTGCGATTTTGAATCAGTTCAAACAAACAAGAAGACTTTCGATGTGTAAAAGAAGCATAAATTATATCTATAAACATGTCAGACTTGTTTGGACTTTGATTGAATTTAAATGTTCAAAAATAATTTAGCTTTGTCTTCATCTGTAAAACCTAAAATTCTATTCAGACTCGTAGAATTTGATCAAAGTTGATCTTCATGTTTTTTTGTCTTTTGAAAACAGTTTACTCTAACTAACAGTCCGGTTTGCAAGAAAGGAACCTTTGAAAATAAGTACAAATTTGTGTCATACAAATTGTTTCTACAGCTAATCGTGTGATAGTTTAAGTCATAAAAAATTGTTTCACGCGAATTTGTTGTCTAGAATTATAGTCTAAGCTGTTTTATACGAAGAATCAAAGGTGGTTCAATGATAGTGTTGTTGCGTCTCATAAAATTTAACTAGACTTACTAATGTATGACAAATTACAGAAATTTACAAACAGTTTTATCATGAAATGAGAAATAAATACTTATTTCATATTATTAATTATCATCAACATAATTAATAATATCAATATAATAATAATAATTATAATAATCATAATAATAAAAAAGAACTATTAATGACAAAGACAGGTGCAAGTGGAAAAGAGATACAATTAAATTTACTAATTTATCTCAAGAACTGGCACCTGACTTTACAGAGATGCTGATTTATCACAGATAATATTTATCGCAACAGAATTACATCTGTAAATGAAACTGAATAAGAATGACTCAAAGATGTAACTTAGAAATCTTATCTACAACGATCTTTTTAGATCAATCCAAGTTTTACCCTGGATTAAAATTCATTGATTATAAAAGGTCAAAAAAATGGCATATCTATTATTTGAACATATTAAAAACATGATAGACTGAATGAAGTTATATACGGTAACTGTACATTAAGTTTCTCTGCTCTCAAGATATGAAATTAGAGTTAAAAATTTATTTTGAACACATTATCAAATGTCTGCAGTTCTAGTCGACATTATTACGTTTTTCTAGTTCTCAGTCAATTCTAATCAGGGTTTCGTGATTTGGTATTATTGTATATTTTATATAAACTTACAGTCATTTTTTTCTGAAATAAAAAAATAATGAAACAATTATTCTACTGGAATAAATGAATATCAATCAAGTATATTGTATTATCAAAATACTTAATTAAGTATAATGTATTTTTAGAAAATTTGTTTAAAGTATGTTTCACTTGATTCAAGTGAAGTTATGCTTGATTTCAAGTAATTTTTTTAGTGTAGTATCGTCATGAAAGTATCTACTTTATCTTTAGTATTTAACTAATTCAAAAGATTTCTTTCTTTATAATCACCCAAATAATATAATAATTTTTCAAATCTCGAAACCCTATAACTATCTATCTTAACAGTTATCCTATCCCTAGACCAATTAAACTTTAAACCAGGGTCCTACTTCCATATTCCTCCTTCGATTTAAAGTACACATCCTCCTGATCAACCTTGAATCGCATATTTAGAAAATATGCGGTGCAAGTTGTAGTTTCCACAGCGAAACTGGTCTGGCAAATACGGTCACCTGGCCTTTTTCCTTTCCACCAACCAGAAACACGTATAAAGGTGCCGGGCCCGGTGTATGCACCTCGTCATTCACCATTTTGGCACGTTGTCTTTCTGCTCTCGATGCACTAACTGCTCTCCTAGATGGAGAACTCAGAGGCAAACTTTGCGGTGGCGCTCTTGGTCGAATCACTTGTAACTCGAGCAACTCAGCAAACGTCTGCGAAGCCGATCGTCCGGGTTCATCCTCCAAGACACTATCTGGCGGACTGTTGAGGACCTTTGCATATTTGGAGTGATTGTTGGTGTTCTCCAAACCGAGATAATTTGGATTGCAAAAGCCAAATTGTCCCTCGCGAATTTGTGAGGCCCGATGTTTGCCAGACTTTCGTGGCCAGTCGTCCTCGGCCAAAGGATCGCCCGGACTTCGGGCTTCTATACTTGCATAATCCGACGTTGACTCCTCGCCTTCTTCTAAATCTGCAAAGCGAACTGACGCTGAAGTTGGAATTTTTGTTGTCGTTGGAGTTTTTGGAGTTTGCACAGCTTCGTACAAATGTGAACTATACGATTCACCACGGGTAGGTTGGCAAGCTTGATGGATAGCCGCAAAATCTCTAGAAATTGATTAGAATAATAGAGTTAGTTTTTAGAAATGTTTGGTCCAGAGGAAAGATAATTTTTTTACCGAAAAAAAATTCTTTAAGCAACTATAAAGTCAAAAGTGATAAGTATTAAAGTACCAGGTAATTATTTCGATATTCGTTCAGCTTTAACCTTTTTAAAAATGCACAGTTCAATTCAATGAATACTGAAGTGTACTTTATGTGATTTATCGATACTTCATCATAAAAAATACAAATTTTGCCGTCGATGTTTTCAATTATAGACGTTTAATTCGGATACATTTAGACACATAAGATTAACAATTCAGTCGTACGTCAAACTGCTCGACAGCATTTCGACATTTCGATCAATAAAAAATTAGAACAGTTTACCTATATATTAAAAAGTGATAACTAAAGTAATTGTTTGACACTCTCAAATATTTTTGTAATAGAAATAACAATTTCTAAATGTCATTCTGTCACTTGAAATTTAGCTCTGTACAATTTTAATGATTATTATCTTATACAATTGTTGCTGTTTTCAAATTACCGTTTTTCTTCTTCTGCAACTTCTATCAATCGCGTTGTCGGTGGATCTTTTTTCTCATCATCGCTGTCTTCATCGGGATCAACAAAGACCAATCGCGCAGCTTCGACCGGTGTTAACACTGGCGTTGGCAGTGTCAAAGCACGAAAATTTGGCACTGAAATTGGATCTCTCGTCATACCGGTTAAGTTGCTGTTTTCGGTCTTCGTCGATTCCGGCGCCTTTTGTCGTCGTTTTGCAAGAGTATTTGCACTTCTTGACTTTACCATCCCAGTTGATGGTTCCACTACTTCAACGTCCACTTGTTGAAACGGATAATACGAATTTGCCTGAAATTATCAAATAAAAACATAATAACCAATCCAGTTCAATCTACATGTCCTTTTATCATAGATCTATAAATAGAACTATTAAATTTACCTCTTGTGGACTTTCTTCATGATCATCGTGTCCACTTAAAACTGAATAACTACATTTAGTTGGATGGCTCAATCTGGACAGATTAATTTGAGACAACTTGGATATTTCTTTTAAGAAACTTGGTCTAGCTGGTGCTTCGTTTGGCGAGATCCTATTACAAAAGTGCCTCGGTCGCTGATTCCTCGGTCGCGGTCTGTTATTATTATCCATGCCATTGCCACGAATCAATAGTTCGGAAACAGCTAAAGCAACACTCTCAGCTCGCGGCTGCGGTTTCGGTCCCGGAACAGACAGTTTTTCCCACGTCTCTGTTCCTGCGCAATGTACAAATAAAAGAAAATTATTCCAAGAATCCAAATCAAATAATAATCTTAAAATCAGAATTACAATTTGAAATACATACCAAAATGAAACCTCCATAATTCATTCGTCGCCATTCCTCCACTTTCGCCGCCGAATATTAGCATACAACTTGGAAGTCTGCAAGCGGCATGTCCATGAAGTGGTCCTGGACCGGGCTTATTTCTCAAAAGACACCAAGATGCTGTATTCACGTCCCATCTCCAGCAGTCACTTCTCTCTTGAAGATCAGTCATGCCTCCGTAAATGTACATTGCATCTCCATGAAGAACTGCTGAATGTTTATGTCGAGCTGCCGGACCACTCTCGCTGGACGAAAGTAGATGCCATGACTCGGTTTCTGCAAATCCAAATAAATTGCTGTACACAATGTCGAGATATATTGTGTCGTCTTTTTTAAACTTGTATATATATGTATATATCGATACACATATGTGTGTAATATTTTGTATGTCTGTATGCTTGTCAAAAGATTACCAAAATGAAAGGCCCACAATTCCGGCGAGCTTCCACGTAAATCCTGATAACCGCCGTAAATCAACATTTGGCCTCGATGTACTAATGCCGTATGACCCCGCCGCCCCCTAGGAACTGCACAACCTCTCTGAGCCCTTATCTTTCTCCACGAGTTGGCCTGAAAGTCATACATACGCATATTAAAGTTAAGCCAAATGTGCAATCGTAAATAAGACTCTGACGTAAAAATATACTGTATAATCATAAACATCTAACAAGCATGAAAATTTAAATACAATATATTATGTCATCGTTTTTCATATTTGTGCTTAATATATTTTTATACTCCGTTTAAAAAGACTCAGGAAATATTTATTCCAAATATTAATAAATTGTTATCGATTAACTTCAGAAATGTAATTTTATATATAGTTAGAAACTGGTTTAAGTGTGAAATGTAAGAAAGATAATCTCTATTTTAACGTGAAAATTAAAACCGCGGAAAAACTTTCTCACTGACCGAGTAACGTAGCTTAACAATGGCCTTTTCACACTGTGCAAAAAAGTAATGACTTGTATGACTGCCTCTTGGCACAGAACAAGCCACCAAGTCTGCCAAATGTGAATGCTATGCTGATTCCATGTAAAATAAGCATGTAATTTACTTTTGCGATATTATTTTGAATCTTAACAAAAAGTCACTGTACTTCACGATTAGTCGCTAATTGGTTCATAACTGATGATAAATCATACGAAAATCACACGTTCTCTTTGTTCTAAATTTTGTTAAGGTCATATTTTATGGACATAATTCATAAAGAAGAATGACAAAAATGGTCAAAAAGGAATTTGATCATTAAATTTATTATTTTTACGCTTTTAATAAATGAGGGACAAAAAAAAGATTTATCCGCCGGTTAAAATTACTGATTATCATTCTGGATGATTGGATAAACATTCAATGAGATTGATTATTGTAGCAACAAATGAATAGGGGTGTTTTTGTCACTAAGTCTTTAGATCCACAGAAGCGATTATGGGTCTTTTACCTCCCTCTGAGTGCAGTGACAAGACGAGTCGAGAGGGAGTTAGAGTGAAAGAGGAGTGTGTTTTTGATCGAACAGGAGCCGTACATTGCATAGGGGCGCTGAAAGTAATTACATAACAGGGACTTAAAGGTGATGTGTCTTTATGGGTACCGTAATTTTAACCAAATCTCAAGATCAAGAAAGATACAAAGAATCAATTGGATTATGGAATATAATGACAATACATCCAAATTAAATTGAACTTGATAAAGATGAAAAATTTAGATATGCTGTTCAGGTTTTAAAATATATCAACATGTTAGATAGTTTCAATCAGGAAAATAAAAATTATGATTAAATCTGAATATAATGAATCTATATTCTCCTTTAAATTTGCCGAAGATGCAAGGGAGAACTTCATTTTAATTGAATAAGTTAAAACGCATTTAGTACAGCGTGAAGATGAATCAATTTATCTGACGAGCGCTCAATTTTAATGAAACGAATTTTCAGGGTTGATTTTTGAAAATTCGTTCAAAACCAATAGCTTTACTCTGACTAGGTATTCTGATAAGTGATTCTAATACCTCACTGAAAATCAATTATTCTGCGATTACTTACGAAAAGCTATTGCAAGTAATTAATATATTTTAGATTATAAAAGTTAAAATTAAAAAAATGAATATAAGTCCAACTTTTACATTTATTATGAATGCAGTTTCGACAATCTAACTAGCAATGCAATATATATTCAACACATAAGGCATTGCGAAATTGCTTTCACCGAATTGGCTGACTCGATCCCAAAGGTTGCAACCGATTTGCAAAAGGGCCGTCAATCGATGACGTGTGTGTTCCGGACCCCGAGGGAGAACGGGAAATTCATTAAGCTCCTCGAGATGAAATTACGTCCCCCGGGCTTTTCTCGCATGAACTTCGGGGCGGGATATCATTTTTCTTTTACGACGCCACTAATGCAATCAAAGGAACGAATGATAAAGTCAAAAATCAATTCGCCTGTTTTCAGATGTTTACAAGCAAAGCGTGCGATAATATTGATTGTCCCAATGTGACATCTCGCCTTTTCCCTCTGTCATATTCCATCTGTTTTGTGTCGTGTCGAAGTATCATTAAATCACGTTCATCTCTAACGTAAAATTAATAGTACTCATCTTTCATCATTTGTAACGAGGAATTCCGATGGGCGAGACGAACGGAATAAGTGTGTATGAATACCAAGAGTTTTAAGGGGGTAACAGTGAGAGAGAATAGTTGTAATAAAGGGGAAGGGGGTGAGAAAAGCATTCCCCAACGAGATTTCCAACATGATCCACTGATTAAAAACAAATGGTCGAAAGGTAGTCATGGTAACACAGTCGCGTGAACACAAAAAAAAACCGTCGGACCACGCGAAAGCTGCGAAGAGAACACGCGTCCCCACAATATGTAACTATCTGCCAAGCAAGAGGTTACGCTGAAAAGCGCCGACAAAAGGGGGCTGTATGGAGAAAAAGCTGGAAATTTAGCTTCGTTTCAAACGCATATGCATTCCCTTCGACGCGCAACAAAGAGCATCCTTTGAATATGGATGCTAAATTTCATGATAAACACAAACGGCGTAAGCTTCAAAGAGGACTTTTCCTCCGATTAGAGGAAACGTTATGACAGTGCCGGTTGCAACACGTGGCGCTATAGACTCTGTGAGAGTTTCATGTAAGCGGTTTTTCGCGTTGACGAATTTAATGCATAATCAGAAGTTGCGTTGAAAATTTGTGTTGAATTATGAGTTGATTCACGACATTGCCGTCGAGTTTTGCAATTGAAACTACATGAATAGCGACATTTATTGTCGAGATTTACGTGAAACTTGCACGCGTTGAGATACATAAATTATGGTTCGTGACTTTGGTAGAACCAATATTTGAATATTGATCAATACTACAGACCCTTGTATAAGGTGAAATATACGTTAACCTGTAAATATGTACAATTCTTTATTGGTGTAAAGTAACATTTATCTTTCTTATAGCTATTAATAAAAAAGTTCTTATCTGAAATATAAAAACGAAATATATGTACATTGTTGTAAATAAATTGTTTAATTGACGACAAAGTAAAATATTTCATATGTTATCTAAGTACATATTGTGTGAACTAGGTCTCAATGTGAATAATGAAATGGGAAATTTAATATTCAAATAATGTACTATGTCATGTATAATCATCCACAATATTCTGTTTGAGATATTGTCGTCGCATTTCTCATTCATAGTTTCGAATATACTATCAGGGGAAACAAGCTCAAGTTTCGTCGAATATTCTGTCGAATAACGAATAGCCAACAAGAATGTGCTGATTCTCTTTATGGGGAGCAATCTTGATCTTTTCAGATGTACAAGTATACGTAAACCCCACGTTATACGTTCTCCCCTTCTTTAATTTTTAATACTTTCTTTCGTCGGACATCTTTCCTGTATTCCATTATGTCTCTTCTCCCAAGAGAAAAGCGCCACATCTCTCGACGAAGCTATAATTTTTCCCTTTTTCTAATATTATTTAACATTCAGTAATAATTAAATTTTTGTTTTGCATTTTTAAAGTTTACTAGGTTCAAAAGTGCGCTTCGAATGCCACTTTTGAGTTTTTACTTATAAAAATAAATATTAACCCTCACAACGAAGATATAAAATATAATTTTAAATTCTAAATATATTCCATATTATCGCAATTAATATGTAAATAAATTATATATACTTTTTATATTTTATAAATAATTTTTAAATTGTTTTATATATTTTTTATATAAAACTCAAAATATATATTTTATTTAGATTCGAAATATATAAAAAAATATATAATTTTATATAAATTGCGGCAATATAGTATATATTTAGAATATATAATTATTTCATATTTTCGTCAGTGAAGGATATCTTTCTCACAATTAAAATAATAAAATGAATAAAAAAATATATTAGACTTATTTAAAAGACTCCTTTCTAAATTCGAATAAGTAATATTCACTTATTCGAAGTTATCTGACAATTTCACAATCAAATCAATGATGTTCATAATTCACTCCGAGTAAGTGAAAAACTACATAAAATAAGCGAATTTTAAATTATTCAAATTCAGAAAGTCATTTTAATTTTATATCATTTTAAATGAAATAACACATAACCCGTAATATATATTTGACAGATACTGACAATCGTTATTTAACATTTGTAAATTTTAACATGATTAAAATGCCCAACATTTTTAAAGAAGAAATTTCAAAACAAAATGAAAGTTTCTTCATTTAATACCTCGAAATAATTTCGGATCTTGCAAATTTGATGTAAATTATTATAATTCCTTTTAATTAATCTAGGTAATACATCTAATTTGATTTTCTCTATTGTTCATCGTTTTCATTGGATAGTTAAAAGTTATGGAACTATTTCAGCGTTATTGCATTACGACTAATATTCGTTCTCGATGATTTGTAGTCTTGCACTACAATATCACATTTAAAATCATGAATGCATTTACTACACGCGAGTATAGGAAACGTGGCATTTGATTTACGTGAACAATACAATGTACCCAATAAGAGCCTCTACCAAATTGTCATGATGTAGTTACAACAATGTCGCTTAATGACAATCGACTTGATAATTGAAAACAATTATTTATCTTTGCATTTTGACAAATACAAAATCACGTGTATAAAAACATGATTACCTTTATTTGCGTTATTATCAGTAAATATGCATTAGTTAATAATAGCAAAATAATTAGAAACAATATATATAGACATGAATTAACGTGATTTGCATAATAGTTAATAATATTAGCTAAATAAATTCCAGATCCTAGATTTATAATACATTGCTTAAGTTGGCGATAAAATCATTCATTTGTTACTCTGCTGTTGTCCAATGGTCTTTTGAATGTTATCTACACTTCCGACGTGGTGACAACAAATGACAGCAGACATTGATAAACAGGATCACGAATCTTACTGTCAAGCCAGCTTTTATTTATAAGTGTCTCTAACAAGGTACAATAGAGTGACCTAACTCGATAATGACGCAATATTTCCTGTAATAGTTATAAACGATAAGTATGACGAACAAAAGTACTACAATTAACAATTCGTATAGTAATTCCAGCATACGCCAGAATACTACAAGAACTGCAGTAACAACATGAATACGAATGTCCTTTGAATAGAATTTGGATAACTTTCAACAAACTTCATTCAAAGTCTCTTGCGCTCATTCGCACAGCTATTCTGCGTGAATTTGTATGACTGAAGGGTCGACGATATAGTCAAGAGCTTTTTGGTCACAACAGAACTTGTCCATTGGGTTTAGTTTTCAGCAGCAGATGAAGAGCAAGAGAGAAAGTACTTTCTTGTTCCCTATCCGGATTATTACGCAACACGATGGTAACGCTTAATGATTGTACCCACGAGCGAGGGTAAATTCAGGGTTAGCTCTGTCGATGAGCGCAGCGTTCAACCCTCTTGAGGAAACCGCCGCTAAATCAATAACGACATCATTCGTAACAAGTTTTGCACTTTCCCCTTTACGACCAGTCTAGTTTGCGAGACTAGCAAAATGATTGGCATCAGCAGCCCTAAAATCGCATTGACATATTGGCTGGCTTTGTGTTAAATCAGCATAACCTCAAACAAAGACCAAGTGACATTGACAAATCATCGAGATTATTGCGTTGCATTGCAAACATCTCTCAGGCAATAAATAGCCCATGAATGCATAATCAAAAATTAAAATATTCCAGCGGGTTTATTGGAATTAGTCTAGGAATGATGTAAATTCGATTCCAATAGAAGCTTGGATGATCCCTCTGAAGCTCGAAGCAGGTTGTAACGAGGATTACCCCTCGTTTAAAATTGAGGATTCGCATCACGACTGCCAGCAGTAGTTACTTCCCCGCCGTTTTCTCGGCTCAGCCGTGCCATTGGACCAAACGACCCCAATGCACCTCTTTTTTTCCATCACGTTAGTAACACGCGTTGCGAATTGTCAAACGAACGATGATAGTGTCTCTGTGTATGATAATACCCAACTGATGTTCCTGTCAGTTTCATATCACGATCGCTTTTCATGATGACAACTTTTCATCCAGAAACACGCTGATTTTTCAACGAACATCATATCAGTACTCTAAAACAAAACGAATCTTGAAAATGGGTGTTTTTTTGCATATGACAATAAATTTTGTTGTTATCCAGCACTATATCACAAAAGGGGATCATCTATCGTCAACTTGTTTTGCTGACAGACCGAGAAAGCATTGTGTTTTTCTGCTGTGTGCTTATATATGACTATTGTGCGGAAGTTTCGTACTCACTTTAACGTTATAACACCAGAGAGGGGTTTCGGTGCCAGCCGAAAATCCAAGTTCTCCGCCAAACACATACAAACAATCTTTATAAGCTACTGCACTGTGCTCCTGTAAAGCAGGTGGCCTTTCACCCCCGGGATGTAACTCCTCCCACCTGCTTTCAGCTGAAACATAAAATAAGACATTTTATAGGACCCCCTTCATTGTTCTTACTTATCTTATTTACTCAGCGAAACATTTGCTCCTTGGAAATATTGTTTGAAGCAGCAATTCTAATTGTTTTGCATTTTAGAACTTAATTTTGTTTTGCTACTGAAAGATTAAGTTAACACTTTGCGTATTATAAAATAATTCACCAATTAGAAACTCGAAGTAATAATATTCCTCGTTAGTTTACATAATTCAACGGAAAACTAGTTAATAATGTTAATCGCTGACAAATTACTGTCTGCTCTCACTATATCTGGTTCATTGTTTCAGCTTATGTCTCTGCTCTTGAATGTTACCGTATAATTCAACGTCTTCTTCTATTATTGTTTTCTTGGATCTGATTTGATTATTTGATTTAAAACAAAAGATTAAATGTAGTAAGAGTTAAATGAAGTAAATCTTGGAAGGGATTTGAATTATATTTTTTTACATTTTTTTACATACATAATTCAATAATTCAATTTTTTTTAATTATATATAAATTCTTTCTTCTACTTTCCTAAGAGAAAAAGAGAATTACTTTTATTATTACAAGGCAAAATGAAATTGGTTTTGTCATTGTAATTTTGTTGTATATTTTGTTTTCATCCTGAACCAATTTTATTTGAAAATATAATTGAATAAAGAAATGTTTTCGACATTAATTTTGTAACAATATCTTTGCGTCACATCAAGTCGCACTTAATTCATCTATACAAACTAGTTCGAAATTAATGCAGAAACACGCCATCACCGGTTTAGTGGCGTATGAAGATGGTAATGCTTGCAGGTGCAGTATATCTTAATTGTCGCGCATGCATAATGCATTATATATTCCTTTGAACTAGTTTCTAAGCAGTTTCACGTGAAAACATAGATCAAGTGAATCACAAACAAGTACACAAGCTCCGCGCTTTTATAGTTTTGACGTCAATTTGATGTGACAGGTGGCACCGCAATAATATGGCATCGAATAAACAACACGTGGCTTCATTTATAAAGGTGATTTGCGCGCTTCGTTGGGCTATTCTTATTCCTTCTTCTTTTTTCTTCTTCTTTTGCTTTCTTTCGTTTTTTTTTCTTAAGAAGCCTTCGCACCGCTGACAAGTTTAATAATAAGGTGGAGGGTCGCACCCCTGGTTATGCCAGGGAATGAGAGCATAGAATGGCGGTCGCAAACAACTCGCATTATCTCGAGTCCTCGGATTTTAAAGGTACCACCCCGCGTCAGACAGAAGAAAATAAAAGGGAATGACAGAGGAGCGAATCGCGAGATGCAAGGGAAGAAAAAAAAGACGCACGCCAGAGATATTGCGTTTTATTCGCAGGAAAAGGTTGCGTTATATAAATTAGATCGTTTTTTCATCTCGCAATGACGGCAGACTAGATGCGTGAAATGACGGAGTGTGCGGTTTTTGGAATAATGCACGGAGAGGGGAAAAAAGGGTTGGGAACGACGCGTGAAATAACGAATGACGGGAGATCGTTGAATGGATTTTCAGAGTTGGTTTTGGGAATTTATGGAAGTCATTTCTCGAAGTGATGGATTTCGTGCTGCAAACGTTATTTTTACCATTTTTTCATAATGCCGGATATAAAAATCAATATTTTACATTGAAATACTGCTTATTTTATAATAATGTATTATTTTATAATAAATTATTATGTCATGTAAAATTAATTTTACATGACAAAAGCTTTTAAGTACACTGTATGTTTTCTAAAAGAGATTTCTAAAAAATTTTTTGCACTGTAATGCTAGTCATAAATTCATTTTGCAAGCTCTGAAAATAGCAGTTACTTAAAGCTCATAAACTAATATTGCGAATTCTATTTTGCTAGGTATTTAGTTTGAGGCTTCATTAAGTTACAAAATCTCATGGAAGTAAAGCACTTGGAACGAAATACAGACAGACTTAACAGGTGTTCCTATTTAGCTTAGCAATTTTATTTTCCATGACAAAAAGCCATGCCTTTTTAAAAATAATAAATCTCAAAAGACTTTTACGATATTATGATGAGCGATTTACTGTCTTTCTAAAGTCACTTAAATCATAAGCATATTCATTATTTATGTAATAGAATTTGTGTGCATAATACCCAAAAAAAAGACTGTTGACATTTTTTCAACGGTCGTAGTCGGTCTTAACCCAATTCAGAAATAAACGTTGGTGAATCGTTGGTACAATATCGTCCCAGTAAATGCAGTATTTATTAATACATTAAATATTTACTATCAGTATTAATGTATTGGCCCAAGACTGGCACAAGGTTGCTTTTAGTACATGCACAATTTTTTTGCATGTATTAAGTAGCCTGCGATTTAGCTAGAAATTACATAAATTTAATTTTATAATAATTTATTATTACGAAATTTACAAATTATTAAGAATTTAAATAAATAAAATCGAAGTTATGTAATGTTATGCCAGCAAAATATCGACACAATATCTGCACAATATTGGCAAACTATTGACATAACATTGGCGCAAGCTCAAAAGCAATTAACGACTTAAATAAACATTTTGGGCATGAAAATGTCGAAAGCACCGTAGACCAGTGGTAACGAAAGTAGTAACCTCAGAGACCGGAGTTTAATACCCAACATCGGAAAATTTAACTAAGAAGAATATAATAGAAATTTTATAATTCTCTTTAATAAAAATTATAAATAATAATACAATGTTAATAGAAAACCAAATACAGACTGACAAAATACAATTTTATTATTTTTTATAAATAAAATGCAATTATAAAATACCAATGGCAACGAGTCTTGGGTTAATGTTAAATTAGGTTACATTTCGACATTGTACCTAGATTAATAGTCAACTATCGACCAAAGGACGTCGGTATAATGCCAATTGTATTTTTTCATTTGGGAATTTTCACTGAAAAATCAAAGAAAAATTGTGCATAAATGACATAACGACAATCAATAAGATATAAGAAAGATTTAACGTCGGAATTGTTGAGTACCATTGACCGAGTTATTGGCATCGTCGCAGTATATAGTGAATGACCAAGTCTATGTTCTACGAGTAAAACGTGCTGACAAACAATGCAGCCGGTCTTGCCTCGAGAGTTATAACGCGTTGCTCGCGAGCTTGCAGAGCCCGCGAAGACGCCACTAGAGATGCCCGACATTGATTATGCTCACGTGTCATATCTGGCGGACTGCGAGACAATGGGCTCTTTTATTGCGCCAATGTAAAATCACGCTCACGTTGCAAAACCTTAAACATCATCAATTTCACGACAAATATATGTTTTATTACTCCCACCGTTATCGGATTAAGGTATACGCAATATATACCAAATGGAGAAAATAAAATTGAAAAATATATAATTCTAATTTATTATTACAGTTAGTTCTACTTTTTTTCGAGATATTTTTGAAACGGAATAATTTTAAGTATATAATTATTTTAAACAAGGAAAGAGATTTTCTTGCTTTTTTTTCATTGATATTTTTTTATATTCTTACATACGTACGTGTAACATCAGTTTACGATACTTTTTATTATAATTTTACGTGAGCACTTTCACATTGTATTTATTAGTATTTTATTTTAACATATAAGCAAAAACCTCAATAATGTTTTTGTTACAGAAAAAAAGTTACACTTTATTTCACAATAGATAAGGGTAAACGATTCAACTAATAATTGTGCCACTTGGACTTATAAAAAAGTCGAAGGTATTCAACGAATGCTGGAGATTTTCTCATTTTTTGTTGTTGTTATTTTTCTATTGTTTTTCGTTATTTTGACAAAGCTTGCGGCTGAAAAGCATTCTCTTGCTCAAGTCCACCCCACGGGACCCTATAAATGGTTTAACCCTTTTGATGCTAAATATTCCGACGAACAAAACCCTTTGATTAATACTTATCCGACCGTGGGCAGGTACTTTCTTTTAGGCAGAGCAGAAAAATGTTTAACGAAACTAAAATGTTTTTAGTTTTGCAAACGAAATCTCTTTATTTCTATAATTTTTTTTGGAGAAAAAAAATTTTTTTAATTTCAAATTATCTGAAATTATACATGATATTGTTAAAAGTATTATATTTTAAATAATTTCTTGAAGATAAAATAAATAAATTATTTTATATTTTGGTTTCTCATACATATTGCTGTCTGAATTATGTCGAAACTTTCTAGATGTCTAAACAAAAAGCCCTTCATTTAAAATTCATTAAAAATTAAACTAGAAACAAACTAAACGTACAACGAGAAAGCATAATTGAATTTGAACTTTATTGTGTTAAATTGCAGGAACTTCCATAGCACTACAGATAGAATAGGAGAGAATAATAACAAAAGGTGAAGCAGAAAAGTTGAAGGAATTGTTGAGTTAATTTTTTTTTAGTTTTTTTACCCGATTTTCTTAAGAAAGGACATTTTTTAAAAAAGCCACAGTTTAAATTCTAATGATAAATAATAATTTTGAATTAAAATTATATAATTACATAGTGTCAATGACTTTAACTCACTGGGGCTATATAGCTTGGCATTTTAAGTTTTATCTATTATATATAAATTCAATCTAATAACGTAAAATTAAGTCGCACATTGCACTACAAAAACAAGTGTCTCATTTTGAGAAATTTTTGTTGATTGAGACGCGAAAAGCGTCTTAAAATTGAACAAATAAGGTGTCTAAAATAATTGTGTCTAAAAAAAGAGGTGTCTAAAATAAAAACAATCATCAAAAATGTCTTAAAATGAGACATTTGTTTTTGTACTGTGAAGACGGAGTTCTATAATATTTGGATAAATCGAATGCCTTTTGATCGATATATATGCGTGCTTTGTAGAAATACATTTGATTAATTGAAATTGATTCGATTCCGCTCTGGCAGGTTTGTGATACTTATATTTTAAATGCAAATTTCAGTCGAGATATATATCGAAGGAACTGCAAGATGTGATATGTAGTTCAAACGGATTTAAATTAGGTTTAGATTAAGTTTCTAGAGTTACTATTGTTAACAATTATATAGTCTTAAAATTTTAAAACTATATAATAAAACGTACACAACAAGTGTCATTAAACTGTAGTTAGTCTGAATGAAATTTCGGAAACACAATTTTTTATTGTTATTTGAGAAACTTGAATTCTTAAATTCTAAATATTTTTTTTCGAATTTGAAATCATTATTTCCATAGATTCAAATTCAGAAAATGAATGACAAATACAGTTTTTCATTATGAGGCATTGCTTTTTAAAAATTGCAACAAGCAAGAATATTGAACTCATTTACTGTAAAACTGAGAACACCAATTTTATTTTAACACGAAATATTGATCCAAGTAGGATAGAATTAGCATGAAGATCGCGGTAGTCCGAGAAAATCCCGTAATTACCGGGTAAAGATAACGGCAGTCAATTAGAGAGGGGTTGTGTTAGGCCGTACATGCCAAACGCAGTCTGACCAACGGCGCATCTTTCCACCCATGGAAATTGTACGGGGGGAAGTAACACGCGACAGAATTTGGATAGGGTTTAAATTCGATCAATAATACACCATTATTAAAGCCTACACATATCATAGTTAAACCCGGGTTGCAATATTCTGCAATTATGATATTCACGGAGATCAAATGCACAATCAAAACAATCGTCGGAAATTGTCTATACACAATAAAGATTTAATTCTAACAGACAATGTATTTGACAATAGGTTACAGACAAATAGAAAGACAAATAAAAATGTATTTTAATGATTTAAAAATTAACAAAATTTATTATTAAATTAAACTTGCACATTTTATCAAACTTGTACATATCCTAGATGACTGTAGATCCACGATACAAATCTATGGTAAAAATATATTTTCAAGAAAATGAGATCTCTGAAAGCATCCAATTTCAAATTCCAATACAAACTTCGAATCCAGCTTTAAACTCGATCTTGATGCATTTCAGAACCAGAAGACATTTAAATCAAGACTAATAAACATTGATAATTCGACAAATGAGACGTTAATTGAAATGTTTCACACGACTGACATAATGTATCGTTAATTATTAATTGCATTTGAAATTCGATAAACGACTGAAATAACGTCACAGTAAAGGATGAACACCGATTGCAGACGTATAGATGGAAAAAAAAGAAAACTCAAACTGTCAGAGTTTCATCGACAATTTTTGAATCGCGTCATACGATCCAATTAAATGTCCATCCAGTCGCTTGACCGTTGCGTACTCGAGACTATGGAAGCTCACCCTCAATTACGCATAACAAATGAATCCATGAATCGTGTTTCAGAGAAATTAATGAAAATGTTGAATATTCCGTCGATTGACTGTACAAATATCGGTCCAGTTTTACATACATACGTACATATATATGTATGTATGTACTGTTAGAGTTGGTTGTACTTCGCATAATGCATCCCTTAGGCGAACTCCGTCAATATTGGGTTGAAAATGGAAGAGGGATGGCAAAGTAGAGTGTCAACACACATAGTGACGCACGCGCAGGCGATCGGTACGTATCGTTGGGTACATGCACAAATCGACATCTCTGTGGTTAGACAGTTAGCCCAACGCACACAAGCACTTAAGAACAAAGCCAGCTCTTGTAACACCCCTCAACTTCAACGGTGTTCAAACCCTATCGACGTTTTACCTTTCGATGTAATGTTGCAAAGCACAACCGAGTAACATTTTCTGAATATCAATATTTATATACAAGTTTTTCCCAAATCGATAAATATTTTGTTTAATTTTTGCAAATAAACATTTTTAATGATAAATAAAACATTGTACCATCATTGAACTCAATGAGAACCTATATTAGAACCAATCTTTGCAAAGATTTGAACTTTTATGTCTTTACGAGATCATTAAATGTTTTCCTGTTAATGAACAATATTTTTGATTTATTTAACTGAATTTTAAAATGATTTTAAAATTCTAAAAGAATAAGAGTAATCTAAATGGCTATGAATATATATGGAATTTGCAGAATTACAAAACCACCATAAAATTTGTTCCCCCAAATTGTTATAAATTCGTCTTTGCAATCAACCATTAGTTCCAGCTGTTTGCAATTTAAATAATGTACACGGCGGCATTTTCCGTTTTTAGAAGTTATTGTTCTTTCTCTTCATCTTCTCATCTGGGATTGAAAACACACCGCGCGTGGCAGTTTACCCTTTCAATAAACCGAGTGCTTTAATTACAACTTTGATGAAAATGCAAATACGCGTGCTTTAAAATTTAATGGTAATGCTTTTTTATAAAACGCTATATGCATAATGCATTGAATTATACGCACCGAGACTGTATCTCCACAGGTCTTTGAGGGGCAGATTTCCATTTCGTCCGCCCAATAGGTAAACGTGTCCCGCCAGGAGGGTCGCACTGTGTTTGCTTCGAGACGGCGGTGCGGGGCCATTTTCCGTTCCTGCGGCTGTCACTGAGCTCCACATTTTTTGCTTAAAACAAAAACATAATAGATGCTTAGTTAAAATGCATTTCAAAAATGCTGTAATTTAAAAATCTACATCTAAAAATAGGAATTCGTAATCTCATTCCTGTTAGTTTCAAGAATTACACAATTTTTTTAACCGTAACTTTATAAGTGGATCTAATTGGAGCAATTTTATCGATTTCCAATTTTTTTTTCTTTGTTCGTTTCTTAAATAATTATGTTAGCAAGAAAAGAAAAATTTCTCTCCCAAATAAAAATTCTTGTATGTTGACGTTTCGAAATAATTTTATTTCCTCATCAGAACTAAAAATATAAATATAAAATAATTTCAATGTATAAAATATATTCAATGTTAACAACTTTGTGAAATTATAATCATTTGCATAAATTAACAACATTTTTTACATAAATAATAATTAATATTGAATTACAATGGTTTTTTAATTTTGATTTGTAGGTTATAATTCTACCATAGTATAGTTTTATCTAAATTTTATTACTATTGAACTATTTTACCTGTTTTTA
>JABFPJ010000407.1:0-42741 GCA_022817425.1 Gryon sp. ZL-2020 | reverse complement strand
CAGGAACTTTCATGTTAATGGGAATTCTGTGGTCAAGTTACTGTTTAAACAGTAATTTATTGTAAGTTATTTTTCTTAGTGTACAGTATATTATCGTATAATAACCGTGTTAACATAAATAAACTGCAAAAAAACTGATAGCCATATTTTGGCCATGTTTTTGTCTCATTAGCTGGTACTGGTAACTACTTGGTCATAATTATGCCATAACAGGCTCATACATAAGCTATTATGGTGTTAAAATCATTACTATACAAATTGTAGTACAATCATTGTTTAGAGAAAAAGATCATTTTTTATAACTATAATTTGGCCATTTGTTGGTCTTATTATCCGTTATTTATGACATTTGGCCTTAACTGGGCCTGAAGATGTACAAAAATGTGTTATGTTTGTATCAGAACTGTAATTATGTTACATATTATCATATAACATTAATATATCACTCTAATTACTCGCGTCCGGACACTGAACACGAAGAAGAAGAAGCAAACGACGTTTCTTAATTTGCGCGAGAAACGGCGATTTTTGGATGTTAATATCTTGCGAACGGATGGACTAATTTGGGTTTTTTCAGGTAATTGATGCCAACGATATTATAGCAAAAAAATTGCAACTTTGTTGTTATTGTTGCTTTTTTTGTATGTTGAAAATCGGCATTTGTTCGTATCTGAAAATAGATACGATAGTGCTGGCCACACAAAAAATGAGCGGGTTTTTGTACTTAGCCAGAGACACTACCCTGTTTCTTGATTTAGTTAAAGCTTTGACAGATATTATATGAATGAATGGATTTTCGTAATTAATCATTCTGCGTGGATTGTTGATAATACAACAGTTTCACAAAGAAAATTCAATTTCCCAATAATTAATTAATAAATTAATTATATTAACAAATTTCATGTTTATATATCATTGATTATATTTTGGCAAGTTATAATATATATTTGCACACTGATAGTCATCAACAAATATTAATCTATGTACGACAAACAACTGAAAAATACGGACAAATTTGCATAATTCGAGATTATTAATCCTCAATTAACATCATATATAACCATTAAAATTGCAGTTACGTCAAATGAATCGTGCAGTGATTAAGTGAAGAATACTTAACATTTCTCGCAATCAAAATTCTTTTTCATATAATATATTTGCAATTTCTATACGGTCATTATAAATGAAAATATACATGAAATGTTTTCGATAATAATATACACTTTTCACATTACTGACTATAAAAGCGTTAAATTATGGAGCATCCGTGAATCACGTTGCGCAATCTTTAAAGATTTACCTCGAAGTAATCTTATGAATTTATCGTTTGGCAAAACATATTTATTTCGAGGCAAGTGCGTGTTCGGGGATGAAGTACGGTTGAGAGGCTCGAAAAATTGATTATAAATTTGAAATGGAACTGTGTAGCATTATGTTCGGCTACCTTCAAGGTACACTTGAGGTATTTGTAGATGATAGTTGCAGCTTGATGAAAACATTTGGACATTGCGGTTTGTTGTTCGCACAAGTCTTTGATCGCGCTCGTTTTAATCGTGAATAATTGAGAGTGCGAATAAAGCGCGCCGCGCGTTATAAAATAGATTATTTATTAACGGGCAAAAAATTATTTGACCCCAATAAATATTATTTTTACTGGAATGATTCGTTTGTACGCCAGAAGCGAACATCCAATTGAATAGAATGAGCAATGTTGTTTCATCGAAAATGAATGGAAATGTTTTGTGATAAATAATCGTTGACACGTACTTTTATCTATCATATATGAATTATTAAAATTACCAGCGTTTTAACGTTTTGCTCCTGTATTTTTTCTCCCTTCTCTTTATTTGACTTTATTTCACTGCCGTTTGTTTCTGATTGCAAACATTTGTTATCGTCTAACGTAACGATCGATAATTTTATCCTGAGTGGACATTCTTTATGAGATATATTTGTGAAACACTTGAACAAAGCTCATTGATATTCCAACATTAGCGCAGAAATAAAAAAGATTTACTACAAGAAACGTAACTCATAATTGAAATATAGCAAAAGTTCATAAAATTTGTCGTCGTCGTCCTTGTCGTCGTTACCGAAGAGACAGTTATACTTTCCAAGTTCATATCTACTCAAACTTCTTCGCCTGCGTTGAAACGAATTATTACCATTTTGTTATTCTTCGTTCGTTTCAAAATAAAATATATTCGAACGAATTTATCGCATAACCGTGCTGTTATATTACAATTGACTGTTCATAATAATTTAAGACGTAAATGGAAATCACAATTACGAATGACTGACGGAAACAATTGTTTCATCACGCTGATTCAACTTGAGAAAACATATTGCTATTTATAAACAGATAAATTGTACTGGCAATTCCTTCACCTTAATGTCTTATCAACTTTTTCGTGTTACTTTTTTTCTTTTTTTTTTTTTAATATGAGTTTAACATGAAAAATAATATTACAAAGTAAATTGGAATCAAGAAAGAAAGAAAATTAATATTTCAATTTCTTAGTTTAGATTTGTTACTTTTTAATATTTTTTATTTAACTTATTTCCTAAAAATTTCACATAGAAAAACACATTTTTAATTACTTAATAATTTAATATAATTAAAGTTTACGAAGAATGTTATTATTTAAGTTCTTGGGAGTTAAATAACATTCTGTTGTAAACATGTTTAATATACATCTCATAAATTTCAAGTTATAATTATATATCTTTTATATAATTAATAAATTATGCTCTAATAACATTAAAACGTATTGATGCAACGTTATTCAGCTATTAGTGGAGAATAATTAATGCATTTCTGAAGAAATTTAACATGTTTAGTCACAAACTTACACTGAACTACACATTCACCTAAATAATCAAACAATTAATTTAACAAAGTAATTGATTTCCTCTACTAATGCGACATTAATTATAAGCTCTAAAATTGATTAAAAATGCAATTTCATCGTTATCTCTAATTTGTTGCACAATTATATATTTTAATTACTATTTTTCATTTAATTCCAATGTCAACTATTCACATTAATAGAGTGTACATTTTTATTAAAAATACATAAACAATAAGTTCTAATACATAAATTTTATTGTTCAATTCCAGCGATTTAAAATCTAATAAAACACAGATTAATTACTTCTTTTCTTTTTATTTCAGGTAAGTTTTATCATCAACATACAAGTACACCTTAAACATAAGTGGTAAGTTATTAAGACAATTAAAATATCACTATGGAATCAAAATGTACTTCATACTCGCTATAAGGTATATATTTTGGATCGGAGGATCTTGAGAGTCAGGTACGATCAAAACTGATTCGCTGAAACATAGTTGATGCTACGTCTACAAAAGTTCGTTGCTAACAGGCGTATAATATTCCTGAGGCGAGAACTGTAATTTCGCCGTTAAAGACAGCCATCAAGTCGAAGTAATGTTAATACGATATTAAGGGTACATTCTCGCGGCAAGACAGAGCGAGTACGAGTGAGCAAGAAAGGTTTCCCTCTTCACCAGCGGAATAATTCAATGAAACTTGCTTGCAAACCTTCCGAATTTACGAAGGAATTGCCGTGATCCGACAACAATGGCGTAAGTCGCGTGCGTTCTTCCGGAACGTGCATTTAAAGACGGCCCGTTTTCGCCGTATCGTAGCGGCAGACAAAGCCAAGTCATCATCGTTCCAACTTGCGCCGACGTCCCCGTTATTTGCCACTCGGTCAAGATGACAGTGTTTACTTGCGCAAGTCGTTTAGTGCTAACTTGATTTCGAGTAGCAGCGAAAAAGGGGCACGCAGCGAGAGATCAACAAACGACGATGACTGTTATGTCAAGCAGATGCTTGTGAGTGACGTTCGCGATTCCAAAAGACTGTCGACATTTACGAGAAGTTCGCTTGGAAAGGCTTTGTGGATTTTAGCCCGAGATACAAAAGTGGACCGGGTGCTTCATAATTGTTATTCATTTATGCGACTTTACGAGTCTTGACAAATATTTTGCATCCATTCAATTCACATCTTTCATCATCATTTAGTTTTATAAGCCATTAAATTTCACAAGATAATCATTTCAAGTAAACTTTAATAAATCATTTAATTGAATAAAGTTTATTTTTCATGATTTCAAGAATCTTTTGGCGAAAACAAGTTTTAGAAAATAAAATATAATGAACTTGTATAAAATATAACTATTGATTTAATAAGTACTTTTACCATAATTTTAAATTACAAGAAAAAATAAAAGATAATAAAAACGGTACGTTTCAGAAATATTGAACAAGAAAATCAAAAGAAGAAAAAAGTCGAGAGAAACAACAGACTATCATTTATTGATAACTACGAAAGTCTAATAGAAATGTAATAAAAAACAACGAATACATAAAAAAGTATATTGATCAATTATATTTGATTCACTGAACTTCATTGACTAATAAAAACGGATTGACTGTGCCGTTTCATTATAAAAAATATTATATAAAATCTTCTTTATTGCATTAAAATATATTTATAAACATTGAATCATGAGTTTCTTTGTATATATTTTTTCATTTGTTTTGCATGAGTAACGTTCTTAATTGAATTTAACATTTCAATCGAAAAACTGTTGGTCAAGTATTATATTAGCAATTAAAAAGTAGCAAAAAATGACGTACTTAAGAAAATAAAGTTGATTTTCATTCTTGAGACGCATATGACGCTTGACGTCATAACTTGGCGAAAACCAAAGTTTGACGTTCGGGTTAAGCGGGATTAAAGCAGCATTATCTGCCTTTCAGAGCGGAAAATGGTCAAAACTCTTTTTTTGACAGCTCAATCTCAAGCAAGATTTCTGATAATTTTAGATCAAAGAGAATTAAATGCTAGCATGCTTCATATTAATAGAAATTTCTGTGGAATAAAGTAATATAAGAATACTGAAGAAAATACATTAAAAATATAAAAAATTAGTAATATTATTAGTAATATTATTATTAATGATATTTTCACTTTTTTACTCTTATGTTATATCTCACGAGTAAAAAGAAATGACAATAAAGTTAAAATTCTTATAATTAAATCATAAATAAAAGGAATCAATTACTTAATTTAAGCAATCTTAATATTATGTATATCTTATTCATTTCTTTTATTATTTCCTTAATGAAACCAAATCTGTAAATAAATTTAGTGATTTCAACTTCTGAATTTAGCAAAACTTAATCGACATTATTAATTTGATATTAATATCGTTGTATACATCAAACAACTAAAACTTGACGAATATTTACCTGAATAGAACAGAAGATTATATGATTGAAATTAACTATGTTGTAAATTGAATATTATTGATGCTCCCAGCCGAAAGCATTTCAGTTTCTAAGAGCACTTAATCAATAAGTAGCTGTCTACTTGTTGAGAGACTACTGTGTGTATAACGGTAATACCAGTTATACTTTTATAATCATCCGGCAAATAACGAGCTTAATGAAGAAACTTCTCAGCAATGCAAGTTATTTACAGCGCGAAGTAAAAACCGCACTAAAAAGCAATGATAACAGTACATAAATTCCGTATCAGCGTATGTAGTCGTCAGTCAAGACGGACACATTAATTTTTTACGAATAAAAAACTGTACCGTTTATTTCGTCTTAAAACTAACATCGAAATACATTTATACGAGATTCTTCGTCATGTTACAGAAACTCGCAAAAATGTTCATAAAAATGAATAATTTTTTAAATAAAACTTACAAATGCTGTCTAACTAGCATCTGCTGATACATACTACCATGGCAGAATAAAAAGCTTTCTGTAGTTAAGAAATATATGTCGTTGCATTGTTAATATCAAACGATTTCTTGTTTTTGAATTAAAATGCAAAATAAAGTGTTGAAATTTGTATTAAATAATGCCAATTCGTCGGGCGAGCAATTTCGATTTCAAAAAGTAATAATGTTCTGCAACTTCATACCAGTAAAAAAATGCGTCCTATTCGTTGCAATATATTTTTCCTATGATTTATGACTAGTGCTTTTCGTTGGATTTATATGCATTGCGCATTGAATATGCAAATTCAGCTATTTGTGGCACAACAAACGATTTTGACACTCGAGCATGCATTTCCAAACATTGATATTTGTCTAACTCCGAAGGCCTATCCAACTAAAGATATATTGACATGATTCGACAAAGAAATGGCGTGGAGAAAAAGGTTTTAATTAATTGACCATTTCTGGTCAAAGTTACGAGATAAGTGTGTGGATAATATAACGATACAGGTGTATTTATTCTGCCAGGCTGTTATGTTGTGCAATTAAGATAACGAAATTGTTGTTGTGACCGAAAGGACGAGTTCGCAAAAATTCGACATGTTTTTGACGTAACGGGATTAATATAAACATTTTGTTCTACCGCTAAGTTGTTGGTATGAGAGAATTTGGCTGGTTTTAGTCGAGCATACTGGTTTTTATTTTCTCCACAAAAGCAATTTAAATGACGATGGGATTGTTACTACCGCCTTTTTGAACGCAAATTATGTGAACGTTCTAATTTTACGAAACGAGATTTCAGAGTGATTTCATTTAATCATTTGTTTGCATTTTTTATTTCTTTCCTTTTTTGCCTAAAAATGCATGTTTGTTTTTTAGTGATTTAACGAAATCACTGATTTTTTTTAAATAAAAAACAAACTTTATGAATGAAAAGTAATTTTGAAACGGGTTTTTTTTATTCAGTTCATGTTTCAAATTGTTTGTTCGATTAAGTTTAAATATTTAATGAATGCTTGTCAAAGTTCAGTTGTACTTTTTTCTTTTTAAATGCGCATGCCAAATTTTTACCATATAATGGTATTCTTATATTAAGACAATCTTAGAATCAAGTATATATACCTTTTTTCAAAAATGGGACAATATCAATGTTTAAATAAAAATCCAAATTCTAATCATCTGAATTTAAACACGAAATTTGGCAAAAAAATAACATCGGTTCTTTCGCTAATATTCTGTAATATGAACTTTAACTAGAATACAGTGGTATACACAGAGGCATTGAGGGGTTGATGCAACATATTTTTCAAAGATGCTCGAGGGCTTTGCATTCTCGCAACTGCATATTAGTTTGACCTGAAACAAAAAATGTTTCAGGTCATATAGCCAACAGTCATAAAAGTATGTCAATTGTTTTAAAATAAAAAAAAAAAAAGATAATGTCTGTGGCCAAATACAAAAAATGAATACATACAAATTAATCAGTTTTTGTATATTCAGCGGTATAATGTCTCTTTTCGATAATGAACATATTTCATTTTCCAACAAAGAAAAGTCAATATCAATATGAAAAAAAGAAATGTTGTTAATACTGTATTGTCGTCATCAACAGTAGATAAAATAAAACAAAACAAAAAAGCAGAACTTAAATTCGTTAATGCGTTTCGAGAAATCAAAAAGTTCAATATTTGCATATTTCAAGTTTTTATAAGTGTAAATATATTTTTATATTTTTATATTTGTCTTTAATTTTCCATTTCATTTGATTTTTTTATTATTATTTGTCATAATAATGATGAAAAATTGTATAAAAATTGCTAATATTTGTTATAAAAGTTCATAAAGCTCTAATATTTTTGCAATCGTTTAATGTATAACGAAACATTTATAAAATACCCTTAATCATGAACTGTATAAATCAATAACACCTCATTACCTTTCACTAAGAAATCACAAAGAAAGATAAAGATTGCAGAATTATCATAGGTCTCTGTGAGAACAATGTCAAAAAATGTTCCCACACCCTTTCATAAAGTACCTCGCGCTAACAATCCTAATTGCAGTAATTACGTTGAGTGCGCTTAGCTCAGGTTCGGGCATAAAAGTGGCTATTAATGGCGTGTACGGTAAATTTGTGCCGCATGTTTGTAAATCACGCAGAGAACGATAGGAATGAAGCCCGCTGTCGCCAAAGTCGACCGCACGGCAAGACAGATCGCGCGAGATCAATCAGCTGAGATGTGGCGCGACGTGGAAGACGCCGCGGAACTGGTCACTGTGTATTAATGCGCCGCGGCACGCCATTTGGTGATTATGCTGCACCGGTCTCTTTGAATAACATTATTTATGCGAATCTTGCTTGCATTCCTTTCAAGACTAACTCCCACCCAGAGCTTCCACAATGGTGCATTGTTGCGCGACACGACGCCGCCACTGTCGTCCTATTTGGCAATCGCGACTAATATTGAGCGAAATAGACATCTTGAGATCACAGGTGCGATTATATAAAGTCACCTCACCCAAGGATCATCTCTGCCAATACAACTATTGCTTAACCATTTGATCAAATTAGATTAAACAGTTGCGCATTGTACTCCGTTTAACATTATGCAATACAAGTTCCGGCAATATTTATCTTTAAAAATTGCACTTATAATAATATGCTTTCATAAGTTATAATAATAAGTTTTCAATATAATCATTGAAAAAAAGTTACATTAAATTATTGCTAGATGGTTTTATACCCAAAAAAAATATATATATAAAAGTTGTATAGAAATTACTTTACTTAACTTTATAAAGTAAGTTCTTTTTTTATGAAATTTTATTTAAAAACGAATATATTTTATGCAAATTTAGCATAGTATAATTTATCAATTTCTTAATAATTGTTTAATAATACTTAACCTATATTATTTAGATCCTTTATTAAAATATTTTTCTTCTAACCTTCGGCAATTCAAAATTTTATTATAATCCGACAAACTGCCGGTCCCGCACTTGCCGGATTATCGCTATTACACTGTATTCATCTCCAATAATATCATCATTGAATATGAAAATTACTCTCATTACTTTATCAGATTTTCTTAGATACTGTTAGGACTACTTTAATCTTGAAGATTATTTTAATTAGAATAGTAAGGCAAGGATGCTTACTATCCTCTTAATTTTAACTGAAATCTTTTGACTCAAAATATGACCTATATATAATCTTAATATAATAAAATTCCACTGACGGCAATTAAATATTAAAGGAACGCTATATTTTAAAAACAAGTACTTATTTATTTAACTAATTATATTATTCGAACAATTTGTTGCTTTACTAATGAAAATTATTATAAGCATTCTAAAAAAAGTAAGAATAAAAAATAACTGAAATACTTCGTATTATGTAGAAGTTAAGTATTGTTATCCATTTTTAGGTTTATAATAAATCATAAGCGCGAATGTTAACATTGTTTATAAAATGAACTTTACTGCGAATGTTTTCATATATTTTTAAAGCTATTACAACAATGCTATATTTTAAACAGTTTAAATGTTTTGTTGAATTTTGGTGTTGCTTTATATTTGCAAAGCACAAAACGATGACAGTAAATGAAACAAAAATTTATTAATAAGAGTCGCACATATATAGGTAATCTGAAATAATGGAATTCTCGTACAATGAGACACACATAAAATACGGAACATGAATTGCGAACTCCGGTCTTTCAGACAAGTTTCGATACGATACGTTCATTATGTTCATATGTTGTGCATACGCAAACATTGATTGTATTCGGGTAATGTTGTATCGTTTATAATATATATATAAATGAAAATTAAATTTGATACGAAACACTGAAAATAATTATTAATGAATAAAAAGGAATGTTTATAATTACAATGTTTATCATCACATCCCAATGATTTTCACATTAATGTTCTATTATGAGAAAATCATATTAATTCAAAGGAACTTTGAATTAAATTTCCGACTCGAATTACTCGTCCTAAATTTTCCTTAGAAGTAGATCCAATTTTACAAAAATAGAACTAACTCAAACTATAATAAAGCTTATTAAATTAATCCTTAATTCAGAGCGTGCAATTAGATAAAAAAGAAAAGAAGGTTGAAAATTCTTTGTTGGATGTCAAGTCTCTGCTTTGAAGAAGCACAAGAACGGCCAGAAAAAAGTAGTCGTAAAAATGCATCAATCATTCACTGCACCCGGGCGATCAGCTAAATAAACCAGACTAAATCGCATTCCATCCTAATCCGTAATATCAATCGGTCGGTCGCCGACATTTAATACTGAAAAGCCCAAAACAAACCATCTCTCATTTCTCGCATAGGCGCATCACAACGTCGGTACCACGGCCGGGAACTTCAGCCTGCATTTGTCCCATTCAAGACAACTTTTTGTCAAGATTCATTTCCAGTCGGCGTGCACGCAGTCAAAGAACGAAAGAGATCTCTTGCGAAGTTTTGTCGTCGCTTTGAGCTTGAAAGTTGGCTCGCGAGTCATCTCGCGGGCAAATTTGCGCCTTAATTATATGACGGTCTTTAATTAGCCTAATTTAATTTGTCAAACGCGACGTATCGGCAACGATGCGAAGAAATGGGGACAAATTGGAAGAGACGATGTGCAGTCGCGGAAGAGCGATTATTCGAGGGCCCCAAAGAAGAACACGACGAAGTATAGAAGAAGAAGAGAACAAGTAGAAGCAACAAACTAAGAGAGATGGCAAGATGCGAGAAAGGATTTAGAGTGACAAGGATGAGCGTGCGTCGCGTAGGATGAGGTACTCGAGAAAGAGCAGTCTCCATTTCTTTTTCTCATTCTGTAACTGCGTCCTTGTCGCGCGCGCGCGTTCACTGCCAGTCGCATCCTCATCGTCGTTGTTGGCCTTTCGTTTGGCTCACGAGCGATCACGCTGTGCGAGGCGACTCGTTCGGCCGTAGAATCGCCTGGGATGTAACCGGAGAGCACATTACCCGGCATTAAGTCACCGAGATAACTACCTGTGTGGGAGGCTCTCGGACTTACGTTCGTACAGAACGCGGTACCTTCCCCAGGCCAACACTGTCGTTTATTTTATAAATTAGGATTCCTCCGGGGACAAAGAAACGTTATCCTCTTTAGAAGACGAGAAATCGCGGTTGTTCGCTTCGCCAATCGACCGCCGATATAACGAGCAAACGAGTCGCGCGATTGCGATAAATCCTTGAGCTGATATTTGGTCGAACTCGAGGCGTCCTTTTTATGCTTCTCCCTTCTTTTTTTGCCACGCATTTTTTGGCTTTACAGGTAATATAACTGGCAATGGTAATGGGCAATGAGGCTCGCTAGACCTCCGCGACAATGTAACGCGACTTCTAGACTTTAATGATGCCCATTCGAATATTATAGAAGCGTGTTTTCAACTTCCATTGTTGGGATGGTTAATATTGGTGATTATGGTGGAGTCGAATTAATTTTCATCTTTACCATAAGAGACATTTAGAAATTAAGTCTAAAAACAATCCAAAAAATAAATAGATTTTCTAAATTATTTTCTGAATATTTTTACATCAAATTAATTAAATAGACCAGATATAAACAAAATATTATGTAATCTATCTGTAAAGAAAACCCAAATAAAATCGTGTCCTGTTAAATCAGTTATTTTATTAAACATGTATATAACAACATTGATATTAAATATATAAAGAATTAATATGTTATATTTATAAAAAGACTGCACTATTCGAGGAAATTACAAATTATAACGAATTATATTAAAGGAAAAAAGTATTAAATATCTCGTATAAAGCTTGTAACTGTAAAATGTTTCTTTTTCTAAATCGTAATTAAATACGTATGCCGTTTGTAATTGCAAGTTATAAGTACGATTTTATTTTTAATAAATTATATCATTATAACTAGAAAAGTGAGTTTTTTATCAGAACTTTTTAGGAAAAGATACAGAAATTTGTACTACGATGTGACAAATTACTTCTTACTAAACAATTCATTTATGTTATTATATCATCAGCGTCTTTAACTTTTATTGAGAGTAAAGAATTTTTGTCGCGTTAAATCAAATGAATTGTAACAACTGAAATGTGAAAATAAAACAGATAAAGTTATGGTACTATTGCAAACAATTATCATTAACAGATATGTGCATTGAACGGTTATTTTAAAATTGTTATCAAATTTGAAATGAAATAGAAAATTAGCTAATTATTATTTCTCAATTTTTGGTAAAAAAAAGTCTCGAAGTACTTTTGGTGTTTTTTAAAATGTTTTATTTAGTAAGACATCTTTATTTTATAATATTCATTTGAATCATTTAAATATATTTAACACAATATAAAATGAAGTAAAAAATATAAAAGATACGTCTCTTAAAGAGAGTAGTAATATTGAAATGAAATGCATAGAAAAGACTGCAAGTGCTGCGAGTATTTTCCTAGCTGCTTTATTTATGTTAAAGAAAAGAAAACTGAAAGTTAGAATTATTGCTTGAACGATTTTGTAATAATCTTTGCTTTGTTTTTCCAGCAGAATAAAGTTTTAAAAATTTATTTCAGAAATTTAATTTCTTTTATTGGAAATATTTATTGATTGCATGCAATTTTCTGTATAAAAAACTTGTGTAATTACTTACAAGCACAACAAATTTCTTTTTTTTTTCGTAAAAGACGTATTTAGATTCCATGCACTTACTGAAAAGAATTAGCCATATATCATTTGCATGTTCTGTTGTTGTTTTAACCAATAAAAATTGCGCAAAGAAAAAAACCTTAACAAAGTATTGCAAAAATTAACCAAAACTTGAGTTCTATTTTCTGTAATAGGTTCAACTTATCCCGTCAACCGAACATGTTATATACGTAGGTATAAAAACCTCTTTCAGAGGAATAAACCTTAACCGCAAGTTTCATGTTGTAACATTAATGTGGAATGATTTTCTTCATATAATTTACACTTGCATTTTGTCGAGAGTCATACAATTAAATAAAAATAAAATGTCATTTCATAAATGCAATATGAATAGAAGAATACTTCTCAAGGAATTTTTTAATGTAAGAGAATATATTTCACAAAGAATATAGTTTATTTATACTTATATTAATAATTAAAACATATGAATTTCATACTACTTATAACTTAATGAAATATTTCAAATCATTTTTGTTTGACGATTATTGCTATTATAATCATTGTTATCTCGAGTAGTATAATATTAATAAAAATATTATTTTTTAATAAAAACATGAAAACTACGACTATGCAAATTATTCATGTTCGAGTTAAGTTTAATTAAACGTTGAAACTTCTTTAAATGAAATAGCTTGGTTATATTAATGGAACTTCCCAAACATATGAGTTTATGTTAATTTAAGAAAATTATTTGATGCATTTAATTAATAAGTATTGTAAAAGTGTATGCAGTAAATCCCACTTATATCATAAATACGATAAAATTATGATATCCAAAGGTAAAGTACATAGAAAAAATAGCTAAATGTTGTTTTCATGGAAACATAATTTTATGTCTCAACGACTAGAAAAGTAATTTAGTGCAATTCAGTATAATATGTTTGTAAACGTGCAGTTTATGAATCTTAAAACCACTTCAACGTTTGTGCTTGTAAGAAGACTAATGTTTTTAATGCAATTGAAAAATTTTATAATATATTTAAATGAGACTAATACTGAATTCATAATTTTTTATTATAAATAATATTTTAGTTTATTTTAATAGAGAAAATTAACATCAATGTTTTTATAAATTATTATTGCATTATAACTTTTTACTCTATTTTTGTTTTTTATTTGTGCAGTTATGAAAGTCACTTCAGTTTCAGAATTGCAGTAAAATTTGCATTTACGAATACGTCACTCCTTTAAGTTAATGTTGTAATAGGATTATAGTAATTAATAATTATCGACAGAAGTTGAAAAAATTGAATTACAAAACGAACTAATTAATATACTTGAAAAGAAAAAAACAAACCGAGTTCTTATATTTCATACATTTCAAGTTGTGGAAAAAACATTTATCCATTAATCATTGAACGTAATGTCAGTACCAGCGGTGATTTCATGTTGCTTATTATGAATTTGTTTCCTGCGTTCTTGTATCAAAATTAGTTTTAATGTTCACTATTTATTCATTTATATAATAAAGGAAAGTTAACTTCGAATATACTAAATGAATTCTCTGAAATCATAAAGTAAGTGCTTATGTACTTGTTAGGTATAGAATTTTATATTGTTCATGCAAACAAATGAAGAGAAAACTTCTATTCAGTTTAGACGCATTTATAGAAAACTATTGTAATTTTTTAATTCATGCTTCAGTAAAACAAAAAATATTTGTTTATAATGATGATATGATATACTAAATTGAACATATATAAATAGAATAGAATTTAAATCTATTTTATTTAGAAAAATATACAAGTTGTAGTTTTATTCTGAGGTACACTTGCTAATCAATATACAAGGTATACTGATAGAAAGTTTGTTCTCTGATAAAAAAACGATAAAAAGTATTTAACGAAAAAATGTTTACAACACTTTGATGTTTGAAATTCAAACGTTGCATTAAAAACATAAAAACGCTTCGTTTTCATGTTTCTAATATTTTTGGTAAAACAGAAAAATTACAGAACGATATTTTTCTGTTCTAATGAATACAATTTTAGGACCGTTTTTCGTTTTCTTGTAAGTGAATTTTATTGTATTTTTTTTTATAGAAAAAAATTACATTTTATTCTTTGGAATAACAAATATTGTTTGTTTCTTTGATATTGGTCACAATATCAAAGTTTTAGTAATTGCAAAACGTGTAACAATTTTTGCTTCTTTAGAATCTAAGATGAACATTTTCACAAAATTTCCCGTTGAATATTGCCTTGAGGTACGTCTATGTAGGTTTATCCACGTCACATATATTTCATTATAAATTAAATATTAAATTTTGAATACGCGTGTTTGTTATTAGTTAAAATATAAGGTATACTACAATTACAAAAGAATGTTCCTAATAAAATATAGCTAGAATCATACTTTCTCTCTTTGTACGTGACACAACAAACAAGTGTAAATTTGATGTGAAAAACAATAAAAAAGCAGAGATAAAAAAATAGAAGAGAAAGAAGAAGCTCACAATTTTGCATTGTACAAATAACAAACAAACAGATTAAATAGCCTGCGCGCGTTTATAATTTATTGTCTGAAATGCTACGACGCAGCTTCCGCGTAATTAAATTCCTCATATCTTATGAAATTGGTCCCTTTGTAGTAATCAGGCTCGCACATTTAATAGCGTACTTCGTATTTCTCATTCAGCTTTCGCGTGGGACCAACAATTCGAGGCTATTTAGGTAGATAGAAATGCTGCGTGCCAATAATGTCCGTCGCTGTCGACAAAACTTTTATCATAAACTCCCGCTCGATTTTGTATGAACTTGAGCGACACGGATAGATATAAATCTGTTTTTTATTGCTCGAAAAATCAACGAAAGGAGCATTAAAACAGGTCGGAACATTCACAAAGTCAGTGCGGCCGCAGTCGCCGAGTTAATTTGCATGCCCGGGGAAGGCTAATTGCAGGTCTTGAACTTTCAAGCAGATAAGTACCCAACCCTCGGCCACCGTCCGAGTTGCGCTTACCGCAACGTGAGGGTGAGTCTCTATATCAAGAAACACGCTAGTGTCTATCGTACACCGATTATACTGAAAAATTTGGCAATTTTACATTCTCATACATACGACCCTGTTATCACATTTTCTATTCTATTCTCTAAAGGTGTATATTCATACATTTCAGCATCATTATCAAATTAACGAATTTTCTATATTTATGAATAACTTTTTCGTCTTCAAAATGTAGAAACCGTAATAGTTTTTGAATATTTTTTAGGATCTTTTTAAAATATTTAATTTTTCGATTTTCTCCTAGGAGTGAAAAGTGCGTTTTTCATGGCTGAGTAACGAAAAAGATATTTTAATCTACATTTTTCATCATATGATGATATGTTGACTTCTAAGTGATTTTAGGGAAATACTTTACAAAATAACTAAGACTGTTTTGGTATTCAAGTGTACATCATTGGAATAAAAATGTCCAAACAGTAAGAAGTATTTTTCTTTTTACAATACATATGTTTTAATAAAAATGTAATCTCACAAGATATGGTAGGATGAAAATGAAAAATTCAAGTCTTTTTTCAAACACGCAGTTTTCATTGTGTTATCTAAATGTCTATACACGTATCGTGCATCAGTGTACTTTCCATCCACAAGATGGCACCTCTCGACCGCTTTCCCGCGACTAATAGCACTCGTTCGCGAAGCACAAAGAACCCAAATCGAATTCTGCTCCTTTGTCGAGATCTCTCCAGGCGCCGATGAATTCAACATTATTATTCTATTTTTCGATTCAACGGCATGCTATTTAGTCGCGCAAAT
Organism: Gryon sp. ZL-2020; assembly: GCA_022817425.1. Taxonomy (NCBI): domain Eukaryota; kingdom Metazoa; phylum Arthropoda; class Insecta; order Hymenoptera; family Scelionidae; genus Gryon; species Gryon sp. ZL-2020. Next base: position 26,520 of record JABFPJ010000407.1, on the reverse strand, counting down.
GGCACTTTATCAAACGCCTCATTTCATTTGTCACCGAATTACTTCGTCAATGAAATAACGAGAGACGCTTGGGGTAATTGGGTTTCGTTGGCTTTTCTGGTTTCGGTCTCTTTTTTCATTAAAAGGAGAATAAGTTCATTCGAGAGGATTGGATAGTCTATCTCGCAGAACTGTACTTGAAAAAATTCATTTTGTGGACGTTTTTTACATTAACGAAAGTTTCTATTTAGCTTTATTTTTGTTACATTTTTTTTGCAAATTTATTCATTTAATTTCATTTGACGTTTCTTATTTAATCATGTAATATTCATGTTAAATTTTACTTTCCTTTTATAGCTATTTATTATTATCATTTTAATGGTACATTTATAGTAATAATGAAAAATGTGTAGTTATTTATTGTTTACGGTGTTGTTGACTTGGAATTGAGAGGCTTTCACAGTTCTTATCACACATCATTTGATAAGGGCATTATTGTTCTCCCTCGTGGTGATTCAATAACGATAGAGAATTTCGAATATGAGACCATGTTCCGTACGTTATGTAAAATGAACTCATTCGTAATATATCATAAAGTTAAATGGGCAATATATTGCTACTATTCGGGAAACCACTACACTCGTGATACATGCTACATTTAACATATACGGTTTCCATTTTTCATCGTCGCTTTTTTTAAATTTTAAGATACTATTATAAATTAGCATATGAATAGAATTCTTTACAGAAAGAAGCATGACATTTTAGTATCTTTTCAATTTAAATTTCAAAAAGTAATATATACGTCATAAAGACGAACACCATAACTTTTTTTTGGAAACACTTTAATTGGACTGCTTTAATCAAAATCGAAAATTCTCATTTCAATTCTCTTTATTTAATATTGTATAACGCGACTGTTTCTAGACTGCGAAATTAAATTTGGCAAATTCGATGCTATATTCGTATTTTATAATTACGCTTTTGTACGGCTAAGTTATTAAATAATTAATATTTACAGCCTTTTTTGTACTCCATATAGAAGAAATAAACTTAGCGTTGCTAAAAATCAAATTATCCACCGTGACAGCAATATTGTACTAAAGCACTTAGTTTCTGTGCCGGCTAAAGAGATAATTATATGATATTGAAATAACGAAATTCAATTAAAATGTGTACATTTACTTTATTCTATTTTGTTTAGAAAATGATAGAAATCTCTCCTAACTTCTACTTCAAGTATAGTTAATGAAATACTAGCATTATATTTCAAGCCAATTATCTATTTATAAACAGTTTGTGGTTACACTAAAAATAGTAATAAAAATAAAGAATATATTTAAAATCATAAGCTAATTGTAGTGTTCATCATAGTGATGACTTAATTAGTGAAAGCAGGGTTAATTCAAAACTCAAATAACCAATCATTATCACAACAAATGCATTATTCAAAACGTTTAATGCTAACAAAAGCGTTTTTCTTTGAAAGGTCTCATGTGCATATTTTCATCACAAAAACTTTAATTCGACAATTCGACTACTCATTTGGATGGCAAACAAAAAAAGCCATTGCCCCAACTTCCGCCAACAAATAACGCGCGACACTCTCTGATTACAATTTTATACAGACGAAATGAACTTCATCTACATTAAAATTACTTCGTCTTCGCTATGTCTTTTTGTCCGTTCTGTAATAACAATCTGCATGCAGCAAAGAGTTAAATGAGAAAAGCTTGGCGTATTAAAAAGTGCCACGTCCGACCTTGGCAAATAGAATAGCATGACGTAAAAGCCGGAATAAGGGATGGAGAAGGGAGAAAGATAATAAACAGAAAGCGAGAGAAAGAGATGAGTAAGTAAAAGCGACAAAAAATGTTCAATGAGCCAAACTCGATATTGCAAAATGCGATTTTGCCCTTCGCGCAACTTCTTTCTGTATTGCTCGTTGTGACTGTATGCACGCGACTGTGTCATTCTTCTGTTGATAATTTTTTTGTACGCATCGCTGCCGTCTGACGAGCACAGGAACGAACCGCAAAAACTTATCCCGCGCCATTTGCGATGTTCATTCCTACACTGGCTGCCGCATTCACGTTGAATAATTCCGTGGGATCGTTGCAATGGATTGCAATAACGATGCGTATTTTAACCGCGGACAAAACGAATCTATATGTAAATATTTTATCGAATGCACTTTGCCGAATGACTGGTCTCAGAGACAGCAGCCGCTCTCATTCTGTTCATCTGACTCATCTTTCGTCTTTGTTGCGCGTGCATTTGACGCAAGTATGCATTTTTATTTTTTCCCCCAACCCCTGGTCATCGTTCGTTAACCTTTTTTGACCATTTCTTTTTTTTACACCCGGCGTATGAATTTTTACTTCCATTTTGCCGTGACCTGGTCGTGCGTTCTCTCTATCGAAAATGTACCCAGCAATGAACGCCAGTTTGCATCGATTAAAATCCCGGAATAATTAAAACGAAATCTGGAGCCGTGTGACGCTGATTCGAAGTTCCTCGTGATGCTATGGAAAACAGCGTCACCGAGTTGTTGTAACTTTCAAATTGTTCGTCGGAAAATAGGCAATACTCGATTTCGTTTAGCAGACACTGGACATTGTGTAAAAAGCGTTTATAATTAATTACGATGTTTGCGAATTTTCGAAACGTAAATAGAACTAATCATTTTTTTGTTTTAAAGACAGTAAATCCGTTTTTTATAAACAACAAATCGTGATAAATCTTAATTAATTAATTTTTATTTTTTTGTAATTTTAATTTTGAATTCTTTTTTTTTGTAATTTTTATTTTTCCTGTAGGTTTTTCAGCTATATAAGTAAATCATATTTTTATATTTCACTCAACATAGAACAACATAAATTGCAATTTGATAAATAAAAATTGTTAAAATTATTTTGAGAACAAATTTTTCAAAATTTTCTCACTGAAATGCAACGAAATGCTGATGTCAATTTGAAGCAGTATTGATGTTTTTCGAGGGTTGATCGTTTTATGATCATATGGGCAAACTGATGCGGATTAAACGATAAACAATTTTAGTCCGCCTGCGTTGGATTAAATGTGATTGAAAAAAATTTTATCTGATGTTAACTGTGATGCAGAATTGTGGATTCATGATTATATATGGATTTAGAAGTATAGACATTTTGAATAGATAGCACAAAAATGTCAATTAATAGTTCATGAAATTCGAATAATCGAATTATACTCTAGAGATTTTTATTGGCTTGGAATGTTCGTCAGTCCTTCAAATCAAAATTATTTTTATTTTTCGTTATAGTTAATTAAATAGAGTTCCTAATATTATATTTTTTTATATTAATTATAATAAAAACAAATGTATCACTATTTTTGTTCAGAAGACAAAATGTACTATGTTCATTTTATTTGTTTTAATAAGTGTTTATCTGTTACCTAGTAGCGAGCATAATAATAAATATTAGCTTTATGCACAATGCAAACCGATATAGTAATTAAAGCCATTACTGATATGAAGTATGTTCTTGTCTGCCTTTACATTAATATGAAGTATGATTAAAGTGCATCCAATTTTGTATATTGTAAAGTATGATATTTGTTTTCTGAATAATTAAATTTATTCAATGGTTACAAATATTAATAATTTCTCTTTTTAATTCTTTCTTTGTTAAATTGTAATATATGATACTTTTTTTCCATGTAGAATAGAGGAAAAGAGTTTGCTAAGATATTGTCTTATGACTTTTATGTCATTACTCCTTATTATTTATCGTTTTATTTATAATGACATTGATTGATAATTAAACATAACATATACGTAATATTACCACAGTTATTAGAACGTGATGTACTACAGTCGAAGTCGAGCGTTCTACATTTTTGTTCTTCATTTCACATGAAATATGACTCATCTAACAGTACATAAGTCAGAACATTAATCAGCTTTAATATCTTGGTGCAACATTCGTATTTCTAATGCAAACTGCGATGAAGCGATATATTCGTCATACATGAACATTACTGTCATTTCCATGTGATCTTAATACGTATCTTATCTTTCAATAAATATAGTATTAATAGAATAGAAAGATTTTGTTGAGTTCCAGATTTTTTTGCCTATTTTACACATTTTTCAGCCAAAAAAATATCGTTCTAGAATCGATTTTCCATTGAAATTTGATTTCTATAAAAAATCACCAAAATAAAATTCCATGGTAAAAATATTGCAACAATACAGTGTTCAATTGAATATATATGACAATTTGCAAGGATTATGTCAACCGTAGAGTGATTCGCTAACAGCAGATTTAGGGGATATTCTCGCGGTTGAATTGAATGTTTTTGTCATTGAAATAAACTATTTTTTTACATTTGCCGGCTCTAGTTTTTTTTTTTACTTTTTCACAAATATTTTCGATAAAAAAATACACATTCGAAAAAAGTGTGCATAAAATAGTTACTGAAATTGATGAAAAATGATGAATCGTTGACAATCACTCATAACGGTTAACGAGTAAAACTATAGCATCGTTCGTAGATCAAAATTGCAATTTTCATTCTCATGAAATTAATTCGTCGAGCTAAAACTATTACATTGGTAATTCTAAAATTTACATGTTCCAAAGTATTGAGAAACTCTTACTGTCTTGTTGCAAGAGTGCTATCTCAATAAACGAAGAAGATAGGCACGTTTCCCGACAAGATAGCTCAGTTTCAAGCACGTCTAAATTCCATACACTTCTAATCCTGCAAAAAGTTAGACAGTGCAGGATGAAGAGCAACATCTGTTTAATCCTGCATCATTAATTAGCTTTATTTATGCATTATTAATTCAAATGAAATGCAACGACTAATTTTATTTTAAACAAATACAGAAATATTAATAAAATAATAATAACAAAATTAATGATAAATAATATTCAACTGGATTTCTGAAATAAATTAATAAACAAATGCTAATATAAATTTAATATAAATTTTAATAATAAATCGTATCTTATAAATTACATAGATTTGAATAATATTATTTATATATTATATTATATAATATATGTTCCACATTTGAGAAATTTTAGTAGAAATTAAAACGATAAAAATTGTTATTGCAAAATTTTAATTGTTGTCAGATAGTTATCGTTATATTGTCAGTTAGATTGAACTTTATCAAAAGCCTCAATTCTGATTTCTCAATTAATAGGACTTCGTAAGACGTTTCAATATTGTTTGATAGACATATTGCCTAATCTTACTGTCACTCACACTACGAATCTGTTGTGATGTGGGCTAAGCACAGCCAATTATATGTGCACTTTCTAATTAATATTTGTTTTTACTTGCCACCATATTATTGGTTTTTGATAATTTAATAATATTTAATTGCAATGCTTGAAGTCGTAAATGCACTTTTTACTCGATTGTTTGATAAATAATCGCGAGCTTAGCCAACAGTAAAATCATAATATTTTCAATATAAGATAAAATGAATCTCGCTCTCTGGCACGTTTTCTCTAATCCATTCACGCAATTTAATTTTCAACTAATAATAATACTTTTCGTGACAATTTTTTTAAGAGTAAAATGTTTAGGAATAATAATGTAGGATAGACCAGATGAATGAATGAAAATGAATGAACAAGATTGATTATAATAATGACCTAATAAATAATAATTAAATACAATAAAAATATCATATCATGATAGTTTTTGCAGGCAACTTTGTATAATTTAATCAAAAAGCCAGTCGCCAAAATGACACGCAAAAACTAAATAAAACTACAACAAAAAGATAATATAAGTCCGAGATAATTTTTGTCTTTGCCGACAGTTATCACCAAACTTTAGCTGTTAAAAACTCAACAAGTAGGAGGTTTAAATGTACTATTACTGTTAACATGAACATTAGTTTCTTTGCAGTGTTATTTATTAGAAACAACATTCATAAATAAAACTAAAATTTTAAATATCAGTGTATTAGTTTATTTAAAATATTTCATTTTTATATACTTTTAAATATACAGAATTTAAAATATATAAATAAATAAACTTTAAGTAATATAATAAATGAACTTATTTGTACAAAAATCATGATTGATTTTTTCATTTTAATGACTTGTTTAATAAGAGTACCGAACGTAAGCAACTTTAATAACTGGAGGTATAATAATAAAATATTGCCGCTAATAGGGTAACACGCACAATTGCGAAGTGTGTATAATTTTGCCGTGGCAGATCTCGTTGAAAGGTAGTTTTTTTTATTTGAATTGGGCGTGTGATCGATCAGAGTCAGAGAAGCTGTTACGTTATTTTGCAGTCCGAGTGGCCTATACCCCGCATACGTCTGGCGGAATTATTTTATTCGACGCTCGAAAACAACACCGCGTTGATGTGGCAGTCGCATAAACAAAAACGATAACGAGCTGGGTTTTGACATTACTCAGCGTGTTGGGATTTGGTGGACTGAATAAACAACCCTTTTTTTCTTCCCCCATTTTTTTTTTCTCTCTCTCTCTCTTTTTTAACAAGAGTCGGGAAGGACGGGGACGCGCGCTGATATTTAAAGTAAAATAGCTCGGTATTTTCGCGCGCGCACTTTGTAATTTCACATTTTTACGTTAGTCGCATTACAAAGCTGACCTCTTTTTGTCCGCTTTTTGTATCGCCCAGCATTGTTTAAACTCGTGTTTAAATTACACGAAACGTGAAGTTTGCGGTTTATTTTGACCGGCAAACGTACAACACAAATTTAGTTTTTTTTCCTTTTTTTGGGTTCATGTTTTTTTATTCAGTTATAATAATGTCCTTTGTCGGTTTGTGAGTTAAAAAATCTGGCTTTAATAAAAATGCTGCCACGTGTGTTATTTATATTTCTGTTATAATAATGGGAATTAATTGAATGAAATGACGGAAAAGCGATTGTTTCGCTTGCGGGCGTGATTGGAAAAAAATTTCCTGCATTGTTACAAAAATGACAAAGTTCGCGCGACCAAAATGTGGTTCAACAGTATGTAAATTTTAACTGAGTTATGGTCTCTGTGAAGGCGCCCATATTTTTCTGCCTGCAATTCGTATTGTACATTCGGTATATACTCGAGCGCGCGCATATTGCTTTGAATCGGACTCGTAATCAATGCACTTTTTATTGGTTTAGCCGCAGCGCGGGACAGATTAAAAATTAAAACTTGATGCGAACAATTATTTCTTTTCTATTGACCAAATAAAATGTAGTGCCATTTTTAAAAAGGCATTCTTTTTTTTCAGATAAATTTGTCAGGCCAATTAATGATGGTTCATTAACTAGGAACCTTTTTGTCGCTGATTTTGCGAATGGTTCGGATTATATCTCAGCTACCGTCTTACGAATCAAGTTTACGGTTTAAACCTATTTTGAGTGCGGTAGCTTAATAAAGATTATGTTAAGCCGTAAGTCAATTCTTTACGCGAGATGATCGCACGCAATTTTGATATCTTCATTCTCGGAAGATGAATAACACTTTTTTTTGTTGTTGTCACTAAAATAGGTTTGAAATGTTAAGTTTTTTTTTGTTAAAAAGATAAGAATGATATATAGAATAAAATGATTGTGTCGTATATAAGTATATAAATTATGTTTAAAAAAGAACTGTTGAAGTTATTTTTCATTGTAAAAAATGGTTAATGTAACGTTTCGTGATTTTTTATATTTTTTTCGTGAATCTAAGTCTCATTTTATGTGGACAATTTTGACTAAAATTACACATAGGTATTGACTTTATTTCATAATTGTCTAATTTAACGTCGACTTCATGTAACTATCGAGGTTACATATTCGTCTTGCTATTCTTACCTTAATATTGTACCACTCAAATATTTGATGTAATCATGGTACAGTTCTCAAGAAGCAATATTTGACTTCTATTATTCTAAAAAGGTTGTGTTATTCCGACCAAATTTGATTTAGCTTCTATGTGGAAGTTTATCATAAATTATTACTATGTTTGATTAAGGAAAATATTTTCAAATACAGTTTCTTCTTATACTGTAAAATATCACTTTGAACGATAATTTTTACTTGATGGCATACAAGTTTAAAAGTAGATATATTAATGAATTAATCAAATACTTTATCTATTTAAATTTAAAAAAATCTTCATTAAATATTTATATCTAATTTATATAATTATTATTATTATTATAATTATAATTATATTTTATTATTATAATTATAATTATTATTATAATTATAATTATATCTAATTTACTCGTTCATTATAGTTATAATTTATATCTAAGTTTCATTATTATTTTGCTCCTTTAATCTGAACCTCAATTTACAAACATTAAACGTACAATAGCCATCAAATAAATATCTTTAATATTTAATATGAGCTTCTTATCGTAATGCAACACATGACTGGAATATCTTGCTAATATATTATGTGGTAATGCAGATCAAAACCTAATTGATTCTAATCCCCTGGAGACGATGGGAGATTAAAAAAGCAGAGTTGAAAAAAAATTCAAAAAGTCGCGTCAAAAATCGATATCCACGAGTCACTCGTGGATAAATTGAATGTCACGGCATCGGAGTTTTTGTGCTCGTTCGATCGATATCCTGCAAGCGTCAATTATTGAGTTCTTAATATCACAATGATCACATCGGTAATATTCATGACGAGCAGCCGGCGGAGTCGGGGTGCACATAAAAAATGTACGATGCGCCGGAGGTGGAAAATGTTCGCCGAAGATGAAGATATTCTCGTGACCATAAGCTCAGCTTAACGCTCCTTGTTACATAGGATATTAATGAAATTCGGTACGGGGAAAAGGAGGCTTAGAATGTGACAACGATGGATCTGGTTTCTTTGATGTTTTTTCTCACTTCGACTTTTCATGCTTCTTCGTATGCTCTCTTCGTTTCGCTTTCTGATCCTCCTTATCTTCGAGCAACTCACACAAATACGCGCTTTTTTTCTATTCCACGCGCGTTTTCGCAATGACGGATTAAGATCTGCCGAATAGAAAACGAACACCGCTTTGTCAGGTTAGGTTGCCCTCTTATTTGCTTCTTTTCTTTCTTTTTCTTCATTTTTTCTTCTTAAAACTTACATATTAAAAGTTAAAAATCACGGTGATAATGTTTTTTATAATTATTATCATAATTTTGCGATAAATTACTCGATTTATAATTATGACGATTATAATTTTTGAATATGAAATAAATGCATGCTTATCTCCAAAAATAAGCGTTCCCGAGTGATTGTTTGCTTTTATTATATATGTTGTGTGGACTATTTCTCGCCGAGCAATGATAGTGCACATTGATTAATAATTTAGCGCTTACGAGTATTTCATTAGTTGGAATACGAAATTCAGATTTCGGAGAATCCCTACGGATGGTTCGAGGATATTGCTCTGGTAGGGTAAATAGTTGAGTAGCAAGGTGGGGCTCTCAGTGGTTTTTATTGAAATAGAGAGATTGAATTAGTCTACGTTGAAAGTGGTAGTGCAATTTTCAGCTTTTCATTTTGAATTCTTATTTTATCATTGAAAATATATACATTATGCTTAAATGTTACATAATAAATTACTATTATTAAAAAAAATAAAGTATATTAAAAAATAAGATTTTAATAAAATAGTAAATTTAGTTTACATTAATTATATTCAAAGAAAAACGTTATTCATTCTTCTAGAATATATTTGATTTAACAAAACATGTACACATTGTTAAAATGAAAAATAAAGAGAAAATTATAAATACAATATAGAGAGACTTTGTATAGAAAACATGTTTCTATTAGTAATTTTACTGTGTTGAACTCAACCCTTTCTATAACCAAAGAATAAAAATATACTTCTTAGCTTCGATCATTAACCAGAATAAGCATTTCACCATAAAACATAAACAGAGCAACTTTAGCTTGAATATTTTCTAACACATTTGCAACTTTAGATAGGGTGAGACGAGTAAAAATAAGACTTACAAGGATTATAACATATGTAGCTAAAAAATCAATACTTTTTTTTACTCTACAATATTTATTCATATGTTTTATAGTAACAAAATAATGATTATGATTGTATGTGCTTTTAATTCAACAAATTCAGCTATGAGTAATAAGTTCATTGCAATATTGTTATAGTGAAATTTCGCTCATTTGAGATCATTGTTTAGTTATCCATTTGGATATTAAACGAGGGCAGCATTAAAATATTAAATATTAATACGTAGATGAATTTTAGACTAACATTTTCGTGCTGTTAGATTCTATGTTTTTTTAATTAAATTAATATTCCGTTAAGAAGAAACAGTATCAGTTAATTTTCAGAAAATAATTAATTTGTCTGTAACGAAGGAATAATTTGAATGTTGATAAAATTATTAAATGTGCATAATAAGAGCAGTACGAGCTATTTCGGTATGAAGTGATATTCACTTAATTACCACATTTATTTTTTAATGTATTCATTCAAGTGGCATTGATTTGAAAGGGAATATGACAAAAATTGAGAGAGACGTTTTGAGTTACTATAATCTATTTAAGAAGAACAGTTCTTTAATGAAATTAAATAATAATCTAGCTTAATTTTTCCTGCTTAATGCAATTAATGAAACATTTACTTACTTTATATATAAAGTAAATTTAGCGATAACTAATGGACTTTAAACATTCAATTATCGTAACTTCATTTGTTAGTTACCTAAATTGTTCTCATTAATTAAAACTTTTGCTTGATGTAAAATTTGTAAACATATTATTGCATTACTTTAATGTTATGCAAACTATCCGTATTAGTTACTGTAACCTACATTTTATAGGTGACGTGATTTAGTTGCGCGCGCTATGCATACATAATTCTCCTTTATTAACAGTACAACTTAAATTATGGTTGATGGACCTATAAATTCATTGATCCTGTTTCTCTATAGATACAAAGCTCACAATTGTTATCAACTCATTTTTCAAATTATCATTACTAAAACATTAAGGATATAATGAATATCCTCCAGTTTGAAACTTGTATATATTTGCGTAAATAAACATTGGTTCATTTATATCTTCTGAAGTAAAAATATATAATCAAAATTGTTATTTAATTTAGGATATAGAAGACAATTCTCCTTCATGAACAAAATTTGGATAATATAATCATCTTTTAAAATGAAAAATATTATTTTTGTAAAATAAATAATTATATTATTATACAAAATTTTACTATATCATTTCAATTTGTTTTACGTTTTGAAATAATATTTTTCAAATGATTGCCAATTTTTTCTGGCATTCTTAAATTTTTTAGGACTTTGTATTTATTGTGTATTTTTATAATTGTTATATATATTCTATAACAAAAGAAAAAAATACACAATTGAGATACAAAAGCAAATATCCGAACAATTCTCAATTTGCATTAGTCGTAAATCGAACCGCCATCTTTTTATCAGAGTAAGCAAATAAAGTAGACGAAAGATCGACAAATAAATAATCGAGTGTGCTTTCCACTTTTAATACGATTTGAACGAAACTTGAAAGTAGCTTTGGGCGTTCTTTAGCATTCGTGTGCAATTTCTAACAAAAATGATTCCTGACGCCTCGAGAAGCATAATATTTTTTTTATTATCGTCGTAGAGACAAAGTCGATGATTTTTCGACACAGCTTCGTCGATCAATCACAATTGATGGTATCACGGTAGTACTCAGCTGCGCTAAAACAATACTTTCGAAGATAAGACGTGTTTAAGAAAATCAGGTGAAATCTTGTAAACTGCTGATAGAAAAGTATTTGTACTCGATAATGTATTACGTTTCAGCACGTTTTTCCTGTAAATATAAACTTTGTTGGAAGTATTTTATAATAAAAGATAAAGTTTTAGTTTAAAATATTATGTTTTTGCAATTAATAGTTTATTTATAATATATTATTTAAGGATGAAGTGACAATGCAATGTATTTAATATTTGATATTATATTATCGATATTATATAATATATAACATCATTCAATTCATGAAACGCCGCGCTTATTTCATGAATTGGATAAAATTTTCATAAACTAGGCAATATCACAATCGAGTCGTAAAACATATTTATGGATACTATGTTACATTATTCGAAATAAAATAAATTATTTTTTACTATTGATTTAGTTTGGAATACGACAGTTTGAATGACAGAAGTTGCTTAAACATATACGAGTACTGTTTTGAATATAATTATGTTAGTAATATTAGAAACATTAAACAATGTTTCGTTACGTTATTTAACATTTTCTAAAGTAGAATCAATAAAAATGTCAAATATCTTTATTTTTTTATCTTATAAATATATACGGTAAAATATACATGAATTAGAGCTTGATAAGTACAATATATTTTTCTGATTTTTTTCAATATTAGAATATATTTGAACATATTCATTTACACAAAAATAATTCAACACTTTAATGTCGTTTTTTTAGTTTCTTTTTTTACAAATAAAAAAAAGCTGTTATTTATTCTGATTTAATTAGCTCCGACCGTAAATGGATAACATGTAAATTTAAAGAAAATCATTCAATCAAATTTGAACTAATTAATTTAATCAGATTTCAATAAAAATCCGTCATCAACAAAATAATTTGTTTTGCTTTTATATGTTTAACAAGTTTTATTGATTCATACATATTCATTATACATTTACTATTTATTTTTATAAACATGGATCTTATTAATACACGGATAAAGTAATGAGTTTTAAGTAGTATGCTTATTTATTTAGTTGCACGCTTTATATACTACGTAAATAGAAATATATGATTGAAATATTGAGTGCAGTTCGATATTCGTTTTGTATAGTTTTATCCGTATATTTAGTCGATTCCAGTTTCTATTAATGTTTGTATATTAATATTTTTGCATAAATATTGCTACTTTATAATTGTTTAAATTAAACTTTAAAGTTTTTTCATAGCTCCAAATCTAAAATGAAAGGGTATAATTGTTAAATAACTTTTATTATTTATTTATTAGTCTTTTAGAAACTTTAAATAATAAGACTTGAAAAAGCGGACTAACAATAAATGAGTATATATAATTTTGTTATCCATATATACATTTTGTACTAATGACAAAGTCTGGTAATGAAACGATCTTTTGTGTGAAACGCGTGACGCGTTCGTGTTTTCTGTTAGATAACGCCCGACGGTGACAATTTAATAATAGAGTTGCAAGTTGACGAGAAACAAGGATTCAAAAGATGTTGACGTCGAACCTCATGAGATTCATCGAACGACAGTTTCGATCAGTCAATTCAGCGTTGATGTACGAAAATGACGAAGAAAATGGCGGCGTTCTATACACTCCGCATTGTTTCATTTGAAATGCATGTATGTTTGCTTTCGTGGGTGCCAGACACGTTAATGTTACTTGTATAATAAATTATTTCTCCATACCAAAGATATCACCAATATCGATTATTATACTTTTGCTCTTTTAATATATATATACTTAGAAATTCATAAAATATACTTTTTATGTAAATACGATGGCAAGAAAGAAACACTGAACAAAAGGAAACAAAACGGATTTTCGTATTTTTTATTCAATTTTTACAACTCAAAAGTTTGGAATGCAAATTGCGAACTTAACGTGCAAAATTCCGTCATCGTTGGATTTTTCGAAAATCGTTACATTTTTCGCAATAATAAATTTACAAACTTAGCCGGTATGTTTTAAGCTGTTTAAAATTTCAGTATTGAACCAAAGTTCTCAACATTTGCGTAGTTCAAATGTCAATAAGTATCAAATCAATGTTAATCGCACAGTCAATCACGATATTTTAGATCGTGATCATTTATTCAACGTTTACCCATACGTAACTACTAAACAAATTGAAACTTTCGAAATCACCCATCGATAGATATAAGTGCAGGCCACTTTTAATACAAATTGCACTTTGTCCAATCTATAATGAACCTTTGATTAGTTAAGTGAGAGAAATTAGTTATGTAATTTAAGTATAACTAAAGCATTTATTTCAGTACAATTTTAAGCATTTTAAGTGCTGATTACACGTCGGGAAAAGATTCATGAAAAATTACTGTTTATATTTCATATTTTGCAAATAAATAGAAAAGGTGCCATTTTAAAATGTTAATAATGAAATACGAAATTGTAAATCGTTATGCAATTAATAATGTTGGCCAATAATTGTTTGTTAATTGCTAATAATATTAAAACATAGTAACATTAAAAGTTACTATTTATATTTCATATTTTGCAAAAAATTAGAAAAGGTGCAGAAATTTAAAAATATTTAATAATAAAATACTAAATTGTAAATCGTTATACAATTAATAATATTGACCAATTATTTATTGTTTGGTTATTGCTAATTTGATTATTGATATCTTGCCGAATCGTTCATTTCCATCAAATATTTACTTTAATTTATAATTCGTTATTTTGATATTGTTGAATATTAAAGAACGTTCTTTAATAAAATAATGGGTTAGGCGTGTCACTCTACATACGCAATTCCAATTTGAAATTGACCTCGGTGTATTCATCATATTCATATAAATATGCATATGAAAAGCATTATTTAGTTGAGTTACGGTATAAACTGATTGAACTTGTTACAAACAATGTGCCCGCTTAAATATTTGTTTCCCATTTTTCACTGCGGTCGACACGGGATTCCGTTAGTTAAACGATCGAATTAAGCTCAGCTGATTGGTTAAAACAGAAACGTTTTTCCATTAAGTATTACAACTTGTCAAACAAATTTAAATTTTTTTCTGATTTGTTATTCATTGTGTATAAATAGCGTTATTATAATGCAAACGTATATATTCATACTTGTCTGGTTTTCATGAAATTATGTGAAACAATACTTCGAATTGTGCAGTAGTTTGACTTTTCATTCAATAATAATGAATCAAAAGTTGATTTTATTATGCAAGTATAATGCAATTTTGAAAATTCATCAAAGATCACGAAGTGATAGTTAAGCAATGTGACATGCTGCATGTTTTGCTGCTTGGTGTGTTCGGTGTAATCCTTATAGTATATTGCAGTCATAAAGCGCGTTCATTAGGATAGGTGTAATTTCAAAACAGACAGTAATAACAACATAATCAAAACCAATTCAGCGTGTTGCATTGATTCAAAAGTGATACCATATCGCAGTTCCATTAGTTAACTATTTGTATTCGTTTTGAAGAGAAGAAGTAAAAAAGAGAAAAGCATTGACTAATTAGCTGATGTTCATGAATTCGATCTACCGTGCAAATATGTCGAGTCCAATTACAGAATCAATAGCCAGACTAAGGAAAAAATCATATCGAACATATGAAAAGAATACTTGTGCTATTGATACGACACGTGTAGAAAAAAATATAATTAAATATATAAAAAATAAAGTATTTAAACATGCAAATAAAAGAAATAATATTTTCATGAACAATTTAAATATTTGATTTTTCCATAATGTTTTTAATTAAATGTTTTACTTATGTCATAAATAAATCCATTTTATTTGAAATTTTCACATAGATTTTTTTCTCTTGTGATGACGAAGCTCTGCTAGTCCAGAGTGCATTTTTTTTATAAAAATAGAAATTGCTGTAACTTACAATAAAGCAACCGAAACGCTGTATGACATAGTATTTTTATAGAATTTTCAGAGAATATTTAAAAATGTGTTAAAGATATTTTAAGATATTCATAGAACATTTTTTAATATGTAAAAATTAAATAGTAATAGAATGTTTCTATTTAGTAATAGAAGATTCTAATATTAGTATTAAGGTATGATAAATTTTAAGAAATATTTAAATAATTTATCTATTTGTAGTATTAATGTCGATGGAGTTTGATAGGATATTAATGAATATTGTATATAAGTTATTCTTTTTATGAGATTTTTAAGTTTCGTAATAATTTTTGTTACATTTCAAATTTAGCAGTAATAAATATACCTTTTTAAACTATCAAGTTAAGAATGAAGATAGAGCAAGGAAGATAAGAAATAAATATAATAGAATTTATTGTTGAAGAAGAAAGTTATATTAATAAAAATGAGTATTACAGTTAATCCAATTACAAAAATATTGATTGTTTGTGTAAGCGGCATCAATAATATTTGGTGTTTTTCAATACTTCTAGCATTTCATTAATTCAATAAAACTTTATAAATATAGCTTATCGTAGTGAACATGTTTTTTTGTTTCTCGAGAACAACAAACTTTGAATTAAAGTAGAATAAACAAGTATTTTTTCAATTTTAATGAAATCGTGCTTTGACATGTAACTCGACTATTGAGTATGATGCAAATTTTTATGGTTCATGTTCAAATTTAAAATGACACAAATATTACCTTGCAACTTGATTAAAAACATAAAAACAGTTATCTCTTAAAGTTTTATTTAAACTATTATTTACACTCCCAAAAGTTGATTAACTTTTTTTTTAATTTAGAAAGTACATATTTTCCTATTTTTTTAACTTAATCATTTAATTGTTTCAAGAGCCATCACGTGCATTTTCAAAACACGTGATTCGCATATTTATCGATTTAAAAACCCTCAATAGATACTCTTCGGTGCAATTCATTAAGCAAATTGTTGATGAATAATCCTCTTATTCAATCAAGAACTCAACACCCTGCGAAAGATCATCGGAAAAAAGCGATGCAATAAAACAAACTTATTCGAAGCCCTCAGTGCAATCTCTTGTCTGTAGCCGTTTGTATGTCGGCAGCCGCTATTCAGAACAACGATCACGTTGTTACGGAGCCTCATTCCTGTATCAAACCCATTGCGTAATACGCGACGACGAGCGTCGCGGAATAAACGTTGCGTTATCTGAGTAGTGGCGCGTTATTACCTGCAACACCGCGGTAGAGTACATACACGGAATGCCATCCTGCTTGGCTGCTTCTGTACGAACAGACGAAGACGCCATCAACAAGAAAAGAACATGGACAAAGACCGCCACAAAAGACAAGAGGGGGAGGGGCAAAGTGCGGGGGAACGTGCATAGGATAGAACGGTGGAATGGGAGGGGGAAAGTCGGAGAAGGCGGACGAAAAAAGCAACCCCTGTGTGTCTCGTTGCACACTACACAACAGCCAGCCACTTTATCTATACTTGTCTGTCTGTTTATCGGCTCGTAAGGTGAAGAAAACGCCTTTTCTAGTGACTTGCTTTGACCGTCTTCGAAATATCACGCGTTCTGCTTTATTTGGCAGTGTCCGGTGATATGTTTGCGTAAAACACAGCTGATTGGACGGACACAGCGTGATCATTGTAAATGTCTTTTCTCCATGAAGAGTCAGTCAACGGAAAAAAAGCAACGAATGAATAAAAAGTCCGAGAAAGAGAGAGAATGAGACAGAAAGAGAAAGATAGACAAAAGTGCTCGGGGAGAAAGAGGGCAGTGGGAAAAGAGGCGCGTGAGCCCGGGCAGAAAGAGAAAGAAAGAGAAACAAGAGTGGGAGAGGGAAGGAGATAAAGGGATGGCGAGCGCGCGCCGATTGAAAAGGAAAAGCGGATAAGGATGGTTCGCAAGTGGGAGCGAAACAGGAAATGCATTCTCGTTGGAAGCTCGAGGCTGGTTCTCAGAAGCTACCGGTGCTGTAAGAATCTGAGCAAGCATGGAGTCGGATTATACTGCCAAAGGGTATATTTATCGGGCGAAAATATACGTAGAAGCGCGGACATCGGCACAAAGGGGCCGCTCTTTTTAGCCTAACCTTGACGCCAAAAGTCATCGCGCGCTCAATTTTAGCCGCGAAACTCATCGGGGATGTGCCTTATCCGATGTTTTCATTTTTTTTTCTTTTTCTTTTTTTGAGGGGAGCATTAATTTTTTGAGGTTTCAGCTTTCCTCTGCTTTTGGCTTGCATTGCTTTTCCGTCCCTGTATTTTTGTCGTTCTTTTTGTGTTTGATAGAGTGGTACTCGTTCCTGTGAACAAAATCGCTGACGCGAAAAGCTCGCGCATCAACATTTGAGTGGTTTTCCGCGCTGATTTGCTCGGCTAAATTACATCTCGGCTGACGCAAGGCTCACTCGACAGCAGCAACGACGGCAGTAACAACAGCACAGTCGAGATGTTTGACGACAGTCCCTCAGCGTCGACAAACAAATCCGGCGCTCGATCATCGTCGTGCTTCGCAACAGCGCGAAAGCCAATATTCAGATCGCAGATAGGGGGCCGCTATGTTATTTCAATTATCGAGAAAGTCATCGCGCTACGGGGATGAACAAACGTGGTACAAGATCCCGGCAGAAATACGCGCGGCCAACGGCCATCGAGATATCGCCTTTTTTTATGCCGTGCAACATATTTCGCGGATAGAGCGAACGAAAATTGTCGGGACCGCGCAGTAATTTGTTAGCGAACCTCAACTGAAGGAATGCCTTGAACATTTTTACATTCTCGCGCTGTAAATCTTGTTCTTGTTCATAGCGCCGAGATGGCACTGCAATCGTTGCTGTCATAGTTATATACTTCTTGTCAGCGTTCAAATTTGAAAGACATAAATCTTCGAATAATCAGGATATTCATCCAAATGAAATAAAATATTGCATTTTGCGATTAATATTAATGTTCTAATAGGGAATTTTATAGTTTATTATTTGAATGTCGTTATTGTTAACTAACTGCGGGCAGATCGCGTGCATAACTAATAGTCGCACATGCGTGTGACTTATTAATACGACCATCCGTACTCTCCTGCGGGTGTCCGGGTACTATTACCAATTTGGACATTTTCAGCTTTTACGTTTATCATCCCATATTGTGAGACGGATATTACGATCTGCATGCAAATTGTTCTAACGGCCCTTGCGAGTTATTAGATTACCTATTATGAAGATTAACGATGCAATACTGCGATGAGAAATTGTTCTTATGAAAATATCGATTGAAACTCTATCGACTCATTTTACATTTTTACATGTGTAGAGTTCGAAAGTAAGGGTTATTAATGTTGTTGGTTGTACGTTGGTATAATAGTCTACCGTTTGATGTATTTTAAACGAATAAATTACATCTTATTTTCTATATAAATGAATAAATAAATTAATACATAGTAATTATTATTATTTGAAATATAATCTAATTTAATTACTTTCATAATTTTGATTATCCGTAAATTATATAACTGACTCGCTGTTCTGTTTGTTTCAGGTAAGTTAAGATATACGCTGTTCTTTGGTTTGTGTACATAATTGGTAAGTTAATTTGCTGAGCAAACGCTTGTTATTAATTACGCAATGTTCGATGCCGTCGTGATGCTGTTGATTTTCACTCAGGTTTGATTACATTGATGAACATGATCACTGGATTTTTAATATTTCTTGACTTGACTTTATTACTCGACTCAGTCCTTTAACTGTTCTAGCGATAATAAGTCAAATTATTTTGAACAACTGTTCATACAAAGGATTCAATGAAACGAGATATTGAATGCAAATTTCTTCGACACTGTTGAAGAATCATAATTGACATTCAGCCCATCTGTTGCAGACATCAAAAGCCATTGTATGTTCGTGATGTTAATTAATGCCCATTAAGGTGATTTCTCATTACTGACGCTTTTATTGTTATGACAATTGTTCATGTAGTCAAATAATCTCAAAAACCTATATATTGAGATGCAAAAAGATAAATCATTTTACTGCTTCTATCGGTGGTAGGTTATGTAAGGATACTTAACATTACTTACGCATTATTCTGCACAAAAGAATGTCCATCAGAAATTCCAAAAAGCAAACTTTTGGGAAAATTTTAAACTATTCTAAAAGAGAAATTACATACATTTTCATTTGATAGTATTTTTCAACAATTATGTTAATTTTGTTTGAATAAATATTATACATAAGATTCACATTTTCTGGGCATTTATGCAGTATAGCTAAAAATAGTACTTTTAATCTGTATATTCTGTACTTTATTTTACAAAATTAACTGCAGTATACAGTCAATTGCAACATTGAATACGTCTTGCTGCTATTTTCGTAAATTACTTGCTTCATTGATTTCCTAATGTTTTATTCAATTTTAAAAGATACTTAAAGTAATATAGTAAATAATCTGCGCTAATGAAAAATAAATGAGGCGCGATAAAAGCTTGTCAATGATGAATACTTCAATAATCGTAATAAATGGGCAACATTGAAGTGTTGAATAAAAAAATGGAAATTAAATACACGAACGCGATGCTCCCGGGATGTTGATAAAATCCTCGGACTCGGGTGTCCTCACGCTTGTACCCGTTGGCCGCGTGGGTGCGATCTTATCGGTGTTTTTAATCAGCACTCGTGCTACAACGGTTAGATAAAGCCCAGCTTTTCGTCTATTGATTTACGTTTTCACGCTACTAATAGTCCGTAGGTTGCTAACAGATTTTTCCACGAAATTTCGTGTTACCTAGTTTAACCGATGGAGGCAGCTAATTACAAGACGAGATCAGCACTTGACAAAACAAGATAGACATTTATTTATTCAATTCACAAAGAGAACGCGTTCAAAATTAGATTTAACAGTGATATTTTTATTCAACAACCGTAAAATGAACGTGATTTATAGTGTCTAAGGAAATAAATATTATTGTCGGTACAATCGTTGATCGCAAATTCACAAGCTTATGATTCGTAAAAAATTTTGCTATTCATATGAAACTATTTACAAATAATGGTCAATCACCTTGAATGTCCTTTCATGGAATAGATTGACTTAGATAGATAGACATTCTTGATATCTAATCTATAAAGAAAAAGTAGATAACTATTATTGTGATAGAATAAGTTAAGCTCTAAACAATTTATTTGAACTGGAATTAAATTTGGCTCGTAAAATATATAATGCAAGATGATTGTACGTAAGGATAGTGAGTTTTCATTTTAAGTGACTTTTTTAAGGGAACGAAAACTTTTGCCAACGCTCGCTTTGAAAATTGAATCGAGAGCGACGATTGAGTCAACTTTAACTTTTCACCCTACTGAATATCATTGTCAGTTGAAGCACACCTAAACGTTATTGACTGTTTCGCAATCCCTAGGGCAGTAACCCTAATCCGTATTTCCATATTCGTACTCAAGTGCGAGCACTTTGTCAGCCGTTCGCAATTTCAGTACAGGTCAGCAAAAATGTATGTCGACTTGGAACAAGGTTAACAGAATTGACTCTCTTGTTCTGACAACAGTCAATCCCTGACCATCCCACGTTCCATCCGACTCCAAGTTTCATTTACTTACGACGTTACATCGTCATGCAGACGAATTTGGCCGCGAGAAGAATATATATATACATAAAAAATACAGAAAAAGTGAGATGATGGGAGAGTCAGAACGATCTCCCGCGGTTTCACCGAATCTAGAAAGGGCTGAACGCATCGGCCAATAAAAATTCAATCAGTTAAATTGAATCATTCAAGGAGGAAGCTTAAATGCAATTCATCCGGCATTCTCCTTACCTCGAATCTCGCCAACCGAAGCATATCCGACACCCGGAGTAAAACCCTCGGACATTGTCCGAACGAAACTCCTCGTGCTTGACTGCTCGCCGAGAGTTCGCATTAAACCAAGAAGAAACACAAAAAGAACGAACGGAATTAACAAGAAGAATACGACCAGCCGATAGGGGGCGGGGAGGGACGAGAAGAAGGAAAAGAAAAAAGGAAAAGAAAACAGGCGAACAGAGGATGATGCGAATGCGAGCGAAAAAGACAACAAGAAAAGCGGGGTACGACTGATCGTCAGGCTGTTTGGGCGCCGGGATGAGTTGATCAGAAAATTAATCTGCGACGATCGATAGTAAAACAAGCAAGTAGGCGCAAACGACGCAGATGAGCGATTGTCCCGAGCGAGCGACCTTCTGCCCAAGACAGCCTGTTTTGTCGATCGTAACGGAACACGAGTAACGCTTCGCGAAACCTGTTCTCCAAGTGGACGAAGCGAAACAGCCGCGCGGAATAGTGTATGTTCTCGCCGGACCCAAACGATATCTATAATGCACGCGTTCGATAACTCCGCATTTGTTCGTGACTTCGTTAATCAACGATTCAGAATATCTACGTGTTAATATATGAAATCTTACATATATACGGATGAGCATTTCGATTAACATTCCTTATACTATCTATTCACAAAATAATGAGAACTCAAATCTGATGAAAATGAATGAAATATTTAACAATCTTACTTTCGTTATATAATTACAACATTTGAAAGACTTAAAAAATATAATTTGATACTATTTTCACGGAATTCCTATGAATTCTCAAATTCATTGCGGTTGAGTATACGTTTATCCGTAATACACATTACAAATATAGGTAAAAACATAAGTCTCGCTTACCATGTGCCATAAATAAACACAGACAACAGGCGTAACATACAAATAAATATACATGAATTCGGTGCGTTTACGCAAGCGTCTCCATTTGATTTGTTGACCGATCACTCGATTGTGAGTGATCCTTGAGACACCACAACAGCCTACCGGCGTTTGTTTGCGCGGACCGTGAATAATGGATCAAAGTGACCTAATTGGCATTCTCCGTTAAAGCAGCACCACAAAGCTTACGTAACTGTGCAACTTATGAATCGATCGGCAATCCATCCGTTACGAACAATCAACGATTAATGAATGTCTAATCGTTTAAATGTAGGAATTGTTGTAGCTGAGCGTCGGTCTATATTAGGCGTTGCCTAAAATTGGTCGCGCATTCTCTGACGCTTTTTGCGACATCTCACATCAAGCCAACAAGAAAACGACCAACACAGCTGTTCACGACACACAACTTCAGGATGGTTTGCACCGAACCACTTCGAGGCCACTCGGCCTCGAAGCGGGGTCAGTTGTATCGTGTCATCGTCCCAAACGACATCTACACGCGAGCGGTCGTGTTCTGCCCGCGCAACTAAAAAAAAGGAGAAGAAGAAAACAAAGTATAAAAGATAAAAAAAGCAACCTAAAAAGCATACAAAAAAAACGCTCAGTTTGCTTTATATTCCCGTTATGGCTTGGAATTCTCTCCGGCTATCCCAAATTAGGGAATCCACGTGGCTTATTGCGAGCACACAGACGCCGGTCTCGATGATATTCATATTTTTTCATGGGCGGATCAATGCGAGATGAACCGTCCAATTCAACCGCTTACTACTAAATCCGTACTCATTTTACGATCCTTCTATACGCTATCTCGCTTCGCAAAATGATATGAGTTTCAAAATTATGAGCTCGCATTTCATTTGATAGACTAATTTTCCAGCATATGATGGAAAAATTCATACTACAATTTCAAAGTTCACGTTTTTTTCATATTAGAGTCATTAATGTATAGGTTTTTTGATATATTTGTTTAACTGAAAATAATTTCAGTTTTTTTTTTAGAATGAAGTAAATTTCTTTTGAATATATTTGTCTTAATATATTACATAAAATATATTTTGTAAATATTGAACAGATTGTTTATATAAGTGCTATAAAAAGTTATTTTAAACAATGTTCAATGATATTATATGCAATAGTACGAGAAATGAGGTAATAATTTTCGTTAAAGTATTCTAATGCCGATTAATATTGTTTAATTATTTATATTCATTATTTTTGAATTAGAACATAAATATCATAAACAATTCGTAGCTTTTGGAAATAATATAGATTTATTATTAATCATTATTGTTGCAGTATACACTTTCATATAATAATTTCATACATTTTTCTTATACACGCAACACACCAACACTTTACTGAACAAACATTAATTATATATGATATCAGCTTAATCGTTTCGAAGCCTGGGTTGTTTTAATTATACAATGAATATTAGCAATTTATTGGAAGATTAATCTTATTTCATTTAAATAAAAATTCTTCTCAAATTTCATTGAAAGTTCTATCTATTTTTTACATATGTTCAATTCAGTGTTTTACAATAGAAATCTACTATCTACGTCTAATCTCCTAAATGTTATCGAAACATTGAAACACCATATCCTATTGTTTCACCCAATTTTACAGTGTATAACGAGAATAACGAACACAGAACAATCCGATTTGAGTCGTAATAGGTACGATTAATATCACCAAACTTATGGTCTGCTTTCCAAGACGTGCAGTTCGTACTATAAAATAAGAGATAAAATTGGTTTACTGCAACATTACTTTCCAATCCTTTCTCAAATCAATTTTGAAAATGGTTATAAAAAACAATACAGCAACCATCTGCGCCAGAAGCGTCTACGCTGCTTCTAACTGTCTGCAAATATTAACAAAATTCCTATGACACGATACGATCTGCCGCGCCCTCAAACTCTTTTCAGACTCTTTTTGCAATTTTACGTGAGAGAAATAGTGGGTTCATGTTTCGCCGTTTTTCTTTACCTTATTTTTTTCTTCTCTTTATCGTACTAACTTTTCATTCGACGCAAATAAATAATTTGCCTGGCGATTTGACGAAATGTTAGGTTCGGCTAATTTGGAGAGAAAAGATTCTTCCTCCGGGTTTTCGTGAGTCGAACAAATTACGAGCCGTTCCAACAACTACGTAACGATACATTTTCTTGTCCAATTCTGACAGTGTTTGATTCAAATTTACATAACTATTTCGCGAAAATGAATTTCTTTCTCTTAGCAAAATATTTTTTGCATTCAACAGTCTCAACTCTATTATTTTAGTGTTCGTGATAGAAATTTCGAGCTTTGAATTCGACTAAGCAACAGTAAAAAACGCATTTGAATTGCGAAAAAAACATATATAATATACATCTGAAAGGTTGAACATTGAACAAATATTTGATTATAATTTAAAACTATAATTTCCATTCAACCTATTATTTTGTTTTATTACTTTCATTTATTTCTTCTTCCGCTTTCATTTTCCTTCGTCTCGGGTCTTAAATAAATACTCGAATACATGTTGAAGTGCATTCTCAACGCACTTAACGACATGATAATTTTTCGAAGACAATTTTCCTCCTTGTAAGTGGGTAAATGTATGCT
The DNA here is from genome assembly GCA_022817425.1 of Gryon sp. ZL-2020. Lineage (NCBI taxonomy): Eukaryota > Metazoa > Arthropoda > Insecta > Hymenoptera > Scelionidae > Gryon > Gryon sp. ZL-2020. Next base: position 1,566 of record JABFPJ010000407.1, on the reverse strand, counting down.
TCGCCAACATATATTAAACTAGTAATTTCTACGACGAAATTGTTACGAGTTTATGTTACTCACAATGAGGTTTTTCTTCTTCGTTCTTTTTTCATTTTGTTTTGCCTTATGTTCAAGGACTTTATTGACGAATATCATATAGTTGTAAAGACATTGCACTTTGCGGTTAAGAGTTGAATAATTGCATTCACAGCTACCATAATGCATTTAAACGTTGGATGTATTTCAAAGAGTTAAGCTCCCGTAACTTCGGCACGAAAATGAGATGCAAATGGAAGCCGTAGTACTTGGGCTAAAAGTGTGCGATCGTGGCTAATGAATCGTAGCAATAATTGTTACGTGTCTTGCAACTAAGAATAAGAAAAGGTTGAAATTGCGCTCGATTAAATATTATGTAGAAATTGTTTTACTTCAAGTTTTCAGGCTGAAAAGTTATGGTTATTTGTTTTAATATTGTACACTCAAACTAGTTTTAAGTTACCACTTTTTCCTTTTAACATTCAAATAATTACTACGCCAATAAGATTATTTTAATTTCCATTTTATTGTTCGGCTGAATAATTTGATACAATTATGATTAAGTAAAATTGCATAGAAACATTCTTATTTGTGTATAAAAAATAATAATTTAATATCGTAACATTTAGTTTTTGCTTTCTTTTTATTTCATTTCATTTTATTTTCATTTACACGTTTTAACAATTTTTTAAATTTTAAACATTGTGTAATAAGTGACATATGTAATAAGGCTTTGTTATAGTGAATAAACGTGCCTTTAGCTTTATTATTAAAAACATGAATTTTTAAAGTATTTCACTAAAATTATTAATTTTTTTTCCTGATAAGTGGCTGGAATCATTTAGATATTTTTTTAATATGATTGTAGTTAATTTATAAGCTATTATTAGAATCACTTATATTTTTTTAATCAGTTAAATATATCAGTTAATATATTCACTAATAAATTCACATTTTCTATGTAAATGTTGATGATTTGTCAATTTTTTCAATTTCGTGTTAAAAGAATTGTTCAAACACTTTTTTGAAACATCTAAAAATATTCTTATTGCATTCGTAGAGTATTTAACACATTCTCAACATATGTTTAAAACATTTTATAATATTTTAAAATATTGTCAGGTCATAAGCCTTACCAGAAAATTATATTGAATGAATAATCCACTTCCAAAATACGCGCTGGTCCTGAACAAAACAATATATATCTAAATTATTTCGACCATGAAATAATCGTCTAGAAAAAAATCGGGAAATTTTAGTCGGTTATGAATAATTGACATTCAATTAAATCGCACACGATCAACCATCACTACCCAAATAGAAATTGTCGAATGGCTGAGCACTGGCACTTTACTAGTCACCATTGGGTGACCGTTGTAAATGGAGTACGAGCCAGCACTGGGATGAAACACCAATATACTCTGGCACTTCACAGATATCAACGGCTGGCAATTAGTACTGTGTCTGTACTGGTCCAGTACTGACTGCCAGTGGTTTTTTGCAATTAATTTTCATTAATAAAAAATAAATATATTCTATTTTTAGTTC
>JABFPJ010000406.1:0-42744 GCA_022817425.1 Gryon sp. ZL-2020 | reverse complement strand
AAAAATAAAAAACAATGACATATTCAACTTTCTGAATTCGAATATTGAATCTAATGTAAAATCTTATTTTAATTCAAACCTTATTGAAGCAAAATTGGAAAACAATTTTTAAAATGTGAAAAAATGAAAAACATAATAATATAACTAATCACTAAAATTTTGCTCAATATAAGGTACTGATATCAATAAATATGTTCAAGTACATTCGCAAATTTTACTTGAAAAATCTTCAATTTGGGGAGTGAATCTACAATTAAATCTTATTTATTAACTAACATGGTTAAGTACATTAGCTAGCTTTAGACCTTAAAATAATAAAAAACTAAACGCCAAAATTATGAAACAAAAACCTAACAAAAATAAGTAATAAAAAAAATAATCAAAAAAATAAATACAGTATAAACAACATGCAAAAATAAAATTGTGTTAGTTTCGTTAGTTTTGTTAATCTTGTTAATCTTGCTAGTTATACAGTTATAAATACTTCTTAGTTTCATTAATTCCAATACACGTCCAGAAAATTTGCATAAAAGTTACTATACTGCATAACAAACAAGGGACAATAGCGATTTTCTGATATTTTATACTATATTTTCAAGTATATTTATAACATAATGACTCAAACAATATAATACAGTAAGCTCTTTTTCTCATACAGTATGGTAAAAGTAGCTAGACGAATCAATTTTACAATACTGTATCATAAAATGTATGGCTTTCATATTTACTGTGAGTATTAACTAAATAAGACGGCCAAGATGCTTTGGATGATACGTCGACGTTCTAGGTGGCGCACGAGCGGACGCATCAGCTGATACTTCAAGCTAAGCAACAGCAGCAATGGACAGTACATAGATGGGTGACCGTTATATTATAAAATATATAATGGTATTAGGGTATAAGTTTTAATAACGTAAAAAATATAATAATAATTTAGAGACAGTATGGTAAACTTTATTATATTTGAATTTTATCCCCACGTTCTTAGACAGTATAGTAAAAATATATCGAGATTTGCAAGCATTTTTATCGCAATTTTACCCGACGTGTAGTTTCGTTAGTTTCGATGAAAAATGAAAAATTTGGTGCGAACCATATTTATATGAATTTGGTATTAACCTCTACAACATATATAATGTAACATATAAACGCTTATGGTTCGCGCCAAGTTTTTCATTTTTCATAATTTTGGAGTTTAGTTTTTTATTATTTTAAGGTCTAAAGCTAGCTAATGTAATTAATCATGTTAGTTAATAAATAAGATTTCATTGTAGATTCACTCCCCAAATTGAAGATTTTTCAAGTAATTTATAACATTTCGTAAATAATTCTGTGATTGAGATTGAAATAATAAATACAAAAAATAAATGCCCTATATATCATTTAATAATTATATTATTATTTTTTTCAATTTGTATAGTCAATATATAACTTTCGGAATGATTTAATATTTAAATAATGATACTAATAAAAAACATAACATTCGAACCTTGTACTCATAAAGTTCTTTTGTTCCTTTTGCTGAATCCTTGGTATAATTACTTTTAACCGACGAGTAGAGAGGATCTTCGCTCAATTCACCCTCACTTCGTGAAATTTCATCGGGTTTTGGTGGTAGTGGTCTCCCTTTGTTTTTGTTTCTCCTCCTTGGCGGTGGTATTGGCATAATATCTTTCACATTCGTTACTAAAAAATGTACGTTTTGATATGCATCTTAAATATATGGAAATATCTATCTTTAAACTTGAATTACATCATTTGAATTTTCCCGTATATCATTATTTCAATGTTTTATATTATATAATATTTTTACTCTACAATTAAAATTTAAAATGAAATGCAAAATATTAAATATTTACAATTAAATATTACAAACAATGTTATATTACAAATAACTCTTATTTTTATATAATTTTTTCTACAGATATGCAACTTTATTTGATCTTAAAGTGCAAAAACGAGAATTCATTTTCATTAAATTGATGCATTTTAATGAAAATTATATACAATGAGGATAAAGTGATTGTTCAGGCAATATCCATTTAACTTTATTATAAACGTTTATTTTGATTTTTATACACTTTTTCTCCGGGGAAATAAACGTCGGTGAAAAAGAAACAGGTGACAAATGTTTGCGCCAGTACTCACAACTCACGGAGCGGACGTTGTTAGCAGGCAAATACGTACGAGTGCAGTCTGGCCTAGGTGTGTTTGGTACTTCGAGATTAACGTCGACCCATTCGCTCGGATGGAATGGCCTGTCTACGGAATCTATACTGTGACCTCTCGTCAACGCCGAGCGCGGCGGCGAGCTCGCGTAACCTATTTCGGAACTGCAACACAAAATCGACAATTAATTATTTACTTTACCTGTCAATAATGTTACACTAACTTTTTGTCTCCCAACTGATATTTAGGTCAACGCAGACGTGATGGAATTTCACGTAATTTTAAATCACTTGATGAATTGTTATTTTACGATAGAAAAAGGGCTAAGATAAATTGCAATTATTTCAAAAAATTGTTATTTTTTCTTCTACCTATTTGTGATTCGATTATTTTTACATTGAAACATGTTGAAGTTATTTTAATACAAAATAACTTCACATCACAATGTATGTTATTTAAATTGAAAATTATTAATCGACGTGAAGAAATTGTCTTTATGATGTCAAAAGATTTCTTTACAAGAAAAAAAGAAAATAATCGCGGCGAGAGGTAATGAAGGTTGAAGTCAAGGAAGAAGAATCTTGATGCGGAAAAATTTCACGATGTGAAACCATTATGAATTATGAAACAGGCAACTAACCGAAGAAAGTGTTGCTAAAGAAAAACTGACGAAATTTTTGTTCAGCTACGGAAATGCTATGAATGTTAAATTAGCGTACTGACACTTCATTTTGCAACAAATTCGTATGATACGGTTACACCGCTTGTTTATTCGTGAAATTAAGACACATGAACATTTTTAAACTCACAATTTTCTTCTTCTTTTATTTATTTAACATTTTTTGTTTTATCTCCAACATATTATCTTGAAAATTTTAATTAACATGTTTAAGAAAATTAATTACATTTGTTTAACAAACATTTATTTTTTGTTGTGTGCTCTGTTTTTGTGTATGTTTAAACATCAAAAGAACCGACAATTATACAAAAATATAGCTTTGTAATTCATCGGACAATAAAACCGCCTGTGAAATATAAAAACACGAACAAATTCGTTATGTTCGTGAAACTTGACGCGGTTTCGTTTCGACATTCGCTATCTAGATCAATTTAATGTTATTGCGCGACGAAACGAGCGTTGAAAAATTAGAGGACACATTAAGAGGTATCTTAATTGTCGATAAAAGAATCAGAGTCCAGGCAAACCCCTTTACGAATATTACGTATTCGCGTGGTCGAATCACGCCTCACGATCACGAGATAGTGACCATTTAAGGTCGAAACGGTCACGGCTCGTCAACTTTGCTACCACAATTCCTAACCATCTACCAAACGGAATTCAATTTCTCGCAAAATTTCGAAACAAACATCTGACGTCTGCTTTTACTATCGATTAAATAAGAACATTTTTATATATCTTTGAATGAATTATTACAAAAAATTGATTAAACTAAGTAATCGATAATTGCTCTCTTAAAAATTTAATACTTGTGTTATTATGTAATATTATTTTTTTAATTATCACTGAAGTATTATAATTATTCGTGGAAATATAATTATTCTTTGTATAAAAGTCAGTTGTTTTAATTTTATAATATACAAGTTTCATTTAAAAAGCACATATTTACGTACTGTTAATATTTCTTGATATTATAAAAAGCATTCATTAAATAAGTTATCTTTTATTTCATTTTATTTATCAATTATTTAAAAAATATAACTAAAAAGTCTACTAAGTTTTGCTCAAATATCGCATTTTTTATATTTACATTTCATTATGTAATTGTTAACAAGAAGAAACAGTCAAAATATAACTAAAGTTAGCAAATACACGTAAGAAAATAACTGATTAATAGTATATTACAGTCGAGAACGCCACTGCGCCCGAGACATGTATGTTGTTTTTCAGTCGTGCGCAGCGAATTGAAAATAGAACTGTCAGGCATCAAGTGCCGAAAGCGGTAACTTTCGGCACTCAATACCTGTTAGTTCCACTTATGTCCGCTGCGCACGACTGAAAAAATTATTATTCATCCGAGTAAACTTGTGATGGTAAGTGCATTTAACAAATTTTACTTTTTGACTTAGTAAAATAATTTTAACATTATAAAAAAAGTCCCTCTCTGAGTTTCGAAATCGGTACCTATGCTGTTTCTTAATAAGCCATCTTTCTTAAAAAGATGTACATTTTAAATTTACATTGTAAATATTATGTCAAATGTACTTTTACATAATATTTACAATGAAACTTAGTAAAAATTCATCAAATTTATAGTAAAATTACTATAAATTTAGTAAAAATTCATTAAAATTTGGCAAATTTTAGCCAAAATCTATCATTTATCACGAAAACAACATTACCGTCACATACTATGCATTTAACCAAATGCATAGTAATTTTAAATCAGTTTATTCCTTCTATGTAATGAAGATTAATTTAAATTCTCCATCTCAGTTCAATTATGTGGTCATAACAAATCAATTTCTTGTCACAACACTTTTTGACAGTATACTATCTATTTCTTGTTATAAGAAACTATAATTCTTAAACCTATTTGAAAACGGAATAACTCTTCACAAAGCCTTTAAATGGTTAATAACAAGAATTAAGTTCTAAAACTGTGCAAGATTGTTGAAAGTCTACTTGTTTAAAGTACTTTGTGAATATAAAATAAAATTGAATGATGGTGTATATATAAAGAATAAACCGCATGACTATTATAAATGAAAAGAATATTCGAATATTCAATTAATATGACTGCATTAAGTGAAATAGTATATCAATACTGCATCCAGATTTTTCAAATCCTGAATAACTTTTCGATAAACGCAACAATTTTCTATTGGGAACAGTCAGAAAAGTTTCCAAAATATCAAACTCATACATAAAGACAAAGTTGGAAAAACTTTCACAATTTTCGAGCAGTTTCCGTTTCTTTCGAGAGTTGAAGTCGGTTATAACATAGATCGCCATTTGAGAGCTAATATGAAATCGTATTAAAAACGCGTCAATTGCACAAGTAATAACCACTTTTGCAATTCCACAACGAATAAACAACAACGATGCGTTTTTCTCACGGCAATTAAAATTCATGAATCAGAACAAAAAAAGATTCTTGTATTGTTTTTTCTCGCTCTTTTTTTGTTTCGCAAATAAAAATTATTTGTGCTCACGAACATATGCAAGTTTTACTATGAGAAAAATATACAGATATAACGTACACATGAATGTATGTATGTATGTAAGCCGCGAAATTTTCGCAGATCACGTAGAGCATGTCACGGTGTATTCCGCGTGCACATATGAATTCCTTATTTATCTTAACATGTACATAGTATATCATACCTCGTGACTCTCTGCGTAGCGCCACCTAAAACTGAGCCGTCATCCTTCAAGCCGGGATAAATCTGAAAAATGTCAGCGACAAAATTATTCATTTCTTCTTCCACTCCTATCTTAATTAATTTAAACAAAATCGTAATATTGTATTAAATAACCATGTTTTATATCTCAAGTTACTTAAACATGATATATACATTGCATTCATAATTTTTTACTTATAGAATGTTATTTTATATAAATATTAAAATTGAATACAAACAATTTACATTACATTATTTGCTATAAAGAGAGGACTTTTTTGTATTTATTTTGGAAAGTTCAATAAACCTTATAAATATAATCTCATTCCAAATTGATCAAAACCATGATTAAATGACAAACAACGTCAATTTACACATTCAGTAATTTGGAAAGTAAATTTTATTACTAGTAATTACTGTACAGGTAATACAGAAATAAATCACATTTCTAATGCAGTTTACAGGAAAGTGCGTTCGTACTAATTAATTACCGATTGTGATCTCGAAGTAAATTAAACACGCATCGAAATAAATGGTATTCATTTATATCGATTGGTAATATCAACCACTTCAAGTACAATTCCAATTATTTGAAACACAAAACTTTTCATTTCAAACGTCTATTGTCTACTTTATTACAAAACGTACAGTGTTTCTATAAAAATTATTGATTACATTTTCAAAGCAACAATAATAATAATAATGATAATTCATGCAAAAGGCGAAAGATATTTTCAAAATATAGAATAAAAATGCAAGAATTTGTACTCTGCCAAAAAAAAACCCAACACTTTTATTTTCATTTTTCAATAGTGAAAAATGTTTACCTTATCTCTGACAATTAATGGAGAATGATTTTCAAATAATAGTACGCAACAATTAATTTCAATGAAAGCGAAATTAATATCTGTTTTGCATTAATAAAAGTGACTTTCATAAAAACACAGACCTTTAAGTAGCATTTAATGAAGTTATAAATAATGTTCAAGATACTAAATATAAATTGTAATTACAATAAAAACCAAGATATAAAGAAGATTTTCTTAAATGACCTAAAAAGCACTTTAAAAGTTATTGAGAATACACAAAAAGGAAATAAAATAAAATTGGATAAAGAGAAAATAAAAGAAACTCAAGAGACAGAGGAATCAAGGGGACATTAACTCAAATCCAAGCAGACGCTTCACCGGCTGCTACGTTCTCTAATTTAATTGACAAATAACTTTTGAGACTCAGTGCGGAGCAACGTGTCGACGAAACAACGAGTTTCAGGACAAATTTGCAATGTAAACCGTGTCCAATGGTACGCCAATACTCACGACATGTGTTGTACGGTTGCTGACAATGTAACGGTATACGTGCACAACCTATGCACGTTCCCTTTGCAACTCGTATAATGGATTTTCATGAAAATTGAAACGACGCGAACGAACAGTCTCGTTTATTGACGATGGATGACTCTTTACGCGTTACATTCTCAGATCCATATACAAGTGAAACTTAGCAACTTCAGAAAATGTATTTGTCAATTTGAACACAAAATAATAAGTTATAAAAACCATTTTCAAGAAATTGACTGTTTTTTGAAAATTAGCAACACAGATTTCAGATTATAATCATTTATGAACTATAAATCATAAAATATAGTAAAAAAAATCATGCTAGGTATAAGAAGAAGTTATTTCAATTCTCAACTGTATAATTAAATTTTAATCATGAAACTTTTCATTAATGTAATATCAGATATTAGTAATATTAACTACGTCTTACTTAAACATTATTATGTCTACTTCCGGCTATGATTTCGCACTTCATTTTTTCCACTTCGCGGAATGCGTTTAAACTGTGTGTCTTATCTAAGATTAATGATTCATTGGTTAATAACACGCGAGTTTCTTTGAAATCTAGCAGATAAGAATTAGAAATAAATATACTCATCAATTTCACCATATGCTACGATGTAAGAGCAATTATGTATGATGTGTAAACACGCTGCACCGTAAGAAAGCCAGTTTGACATATAAAAAATTCAGAATAAGTGAAGATTTTAAAATGTTACGACTATATTACTGAGTTTGAAAATGACATATTGCGAAAATTAAAATGCAGTATGAAAATGCGCGTCTGTAATTTTATTCGTAGTTTTCGTTTTAAAATGACTACTAATATTCACGTTCAATTTGCTTCAAAATTGTACAATTTTATTAAGCAAAAATACAAATCTCATGTAGCATAAATCAAAAATAAATTAAATGTGTTGAGAAAATGATTTAAATTTATTGAAATATCGAATGAAAAGATTCATATATTATTTATTTAATTATTATTTTTTTATATTTGTTGGCCTATTGTAATTTGGTTATTTTTAACCAAATTCCAAAATTTTTATTTTGTTACATTTAAGACAGTAATTTTTAAACAGAAATGTTCCGTATGTGTATGTGTCCCTGAACCATAAAAATTCAATGCATATTTCCATATGTGCATTATCGTGTTTCCGAAGTCTCGTATAACTCGTCCCAGAAGCACAATGAGAACTTATGCAACATGTCTTTCCGCGTTTGTGTGACGTAATCCGTGAGTTGATATCGTCGCTGAAAGGGCTGCGACATGAAGCCACGGGGCTGTAAAGTGTTCTTTGTCGCGAAATTATGACGCCTTGTAATTTCGGAAGGGATTCAACATATTTTCATTAAGATTATGACGGTTGAAATTGAAATTACATTTGTTTCCATAATCAATATCGAATAAAATTGTAATACTTCAGAATTATATTATTATTGTTCTGTTATATTAAAATTATGTATTAAATGTTTATAACAATTATAGTATGCTTATCAATTACTTTCTCTTAAAACCAGCTAGTTATACCATGAAGTTGTTTATAAATATTAGTATGAAGGTTACCATGAAGTTAGTTGTGGTTATCGATCACATCTAATGCGCGTAACTGTTTCATCAAAGCATAAACAGGTTAAATCTTAAGCATTAATTAATATTAAAATAAAGTTAACTGGTTATCCGTCATGGCTAATATGCGCGAACTTTATCATAAATACATAAAAAAGTAAAATCCAAAATCTCTTTATTAATAAGAAAAATTATTTGTTCAATTATAAATTGTCAATATTGAATTAAAAATTGATTTTCAACCATATAAAATTAAGATTTACGAAGCTTAACGAGGAACTCTCTGGTATGAATAAAAGTATTGATACTTTTGTCTGTTAAGATTCAGTCGTTAAAGAGAAGCTTTTCTCCAATACAAAAGATTATTGATTGATGTGTACTTTCATAACAACATTGCCAATATGACAATCTTTTCAAAATGAAAAACACATCACAATTCAAGAATAAATTTTGCACGATTTGTAACGCAGTTTAATAAATTTCAATTAAGTTATATTTAGTGGAACAGTTATTTATACATTCATTTAAGTCTTTCAACGTATTTCGTAAGACTCTCTGTACCCAACAGTATCATTCATATTACCATTACATTCAGCTTCAGTAATTACATTACGAATCAGCTACTGCAACTTGTTACTCTAAATCATAGTCCAAAACATCATACGCTTAATACAGTTACGCTTCCATGCACACCACGCGCGGTTTTCTTCGGCGATATAATTTTGCAAATTATTCGAAATTCGTGACACAAGATACCTTCGCATCGTATGTTGCTTATAATGTATGTTATACGCCATCCATTTGCGTATATTTGTTATACGCATTAGCATACTCGAGCTAATACAACGTGAACGAGGTCATCCAATTTCGAAACTAGGAGAAACTTTGCATTTTCGAACGATACAGTGGAATCTTTTATTTTTTTGTTATCGACTCGTCTTCTTTTATTTTTTCGTCGAAAGAGAGTTCATCGCAAATCAGTCAGTTTAAGCCATTCAACTCATCGTGAAATTGAATTAGCAACATTTCTCTTTCCATGCAAACAATAGGTCAAAGTTTACAAAACATCATGTTCCCACAGCTTCGATCTGATCGACTGTAATTGATTCATTTATTTACCTTTACAATTTGCATTCTTATATTAAGTATTGTATTCAATTTATATTTTTAATTAATAAACTTTCATTTCCATATGATATATATAACTGATATTTCATTTTAAATATAAATCATAACAATGTCAAAAGTCTCAACAAATTGTTAGAGAAAATTAGAAAAAGGGGGAAAATATATTGAAAAAAAGACGCAAAAATTGATAGTAAATCTTGTTTAAATGTTGTGAATCCGTAACTGAATTTCGAATTAAATCGGTTAAAAACTAGAGCCATTCTATCGGTTGTTTGGTCGTAATAGAAAAATCTCTGAATAGAACTTACGGGCAAGAAGCTTTGACGTTATTATTCCTGGTGTGGAAATTAACAAACGGGAGTCGCTACACCGGCTATGTCGACGACAATTCGCCGCGCCAGTAATAATGAATAAATAGCGCTCAGTACGAATTTGCGCGAATGTATTACGGATTAACGTGCCACGTTTCTCGGACAAAAAGGCGACAAAACGGGTTTGTACAAATACGCTTGGATAGATACAAATGTACACTCCCCTGGCTACGTTAGAAAAATGTCGAAAATGCAATGAGAAATGTTTAGTAATGTTTCAATTCTTCGAATTTTCCGTCAAACGAAATATATAAGACGAAATTAGTCTTAACAAGTATTAATTTATCTATTTAAAACAAATACTTTTATTATGTTTCAACAATAAATTAAATGAAATAACAAAAAAGTACGTTTGAAAGAAATATTAACGAAAAAAAAATAGTTGAAATTATTTATGGTTAGATATATAACAAGTTGGAAGTTACTGTGTGAGACGTGCGAAGTGATTTATATTGGTCAAGTGACTTTGTCATAAATGAATTATCATTATTATTTTTGGCATTAGAGCTCAATTATCACGTTGCATTTAAAAGCTTCGACCACTGACTTCGAAATGAAAATATCAAAACCAAAACACAACGGCTTTCCTCGTGATAACATAAAATTCAATATTATCTCACGTGTCATGTGACGCAATAAATATTGTACCTTTGAAGAATTCAACGAATACGTTTGTCTCTGTCTATTTATTTAACTGAGTTTCTTAATCTGATTTGCTAATATAAACTATATTGATAATATTTTTCTGTGATAAATATAAAATATTATTTGCGATTTAGTAATTTGTTCTTAACATTAAATACATTTATTTATATTAAATTTTATTTGCTACAAATATTCCAAAAATTGAGTTAGTTAAATTAAGTATATTCTTCTCAATGTTTAAAAAGATAAAATTTACAATGAATTAACTTTTAAATATTAAAACAATAAAAATAACATACTCGATGTGCGCATCTTAGAAACACTCGATCCAGCGGTGACTTCGAATCTTGAACTTTGGTTGACTTTTCTCTGCACCATGTTTGACCCATCTTCAAACCCTTTCGTATTTCCTTTCCGTTCTCTTCTTCTGGTCTGCTTCTCTCGTTACCTCTCTCAGAATCTCCGATTATTAATTCCACATTGTTAAGGCGCGACACAAGCCATTATTAGCACCACTTTCTTCACGTCATGGCACGACCAGCAAATTTCACAGTCGGTTAAAGAAATTACCGATTCGATAGAGGAACAAAAAAAAGGACAGTGAAAAAAGTCACGCTGGAAAAACGTGCAGCTTGAGAGAAAGGGTTTTAGAACGACGGTGAAAACAATGACAGCTTTTCCATTTACGAACCTGCAATTTAGTTTATTGTTTTACATCCACTTATGCCGCAATCATTCTGCTTAATAAATTTTAATGAAATCACCAAATTTGCACACACACGTTGCATTAGTTAGGCATGTAATATATATTATAATGAATCAATATAATAGTCATTTGTACTATTTCAGAGGATAGTTTTTTTTTTTTAATATATATTTTAAACTTTTTCCGCTAAAAATTGAATGAATGATGATGAACTTGTACGAAAAGGATCATAAATTATTTGTCTTATTCCTATTTCATCTTTACTTTTCCTTTCTTTTTTAAGATACATTTTTGATACTAAAATAAAGTTATCAAGCGAGTTCTCTGTAGCTCATAAAAAAATTGAAGGAGATTTGTTTACATGAGCGTAAGTGTGACATTTGTGTTTGAAGTGAATTGCAAACTCGGATTCCACACCAGGAAAAACAGTGTGAAAAAGTTACTGGAATAAGCGTTTTACGTCATAATGTCCTTCCATGAATGGACGCACGAGTGCGTTCGCCGTGCAAAGTAGCGGACTTATATGTACCTGGCGAAGGCAAAACCGGTAAAGCCACGCAGAGACCGTACGCGGCCTCGATTTATACAATTTCTGGCATCCTACGAATGAAATTTCGCGAGACTGTCTTTGTAACCAGTTTTATCGAGATTTAAAAAAAACTTTTGTTAATTTTGTTAATATTTTAAATTATTATTTTGTATAGTATTTCAAGAATAAAATATACACATTTAAATAAAGTTTAATAAACAATATAATATTTATTATGTTAATTAATAATGAAATCATTAAAAGAATATTAAAAGAATAAATTTAGAGTATTAAAAGAATAAATAAAGTATACAATACATAAACATTGTATATAAAATTATGAAAATAAAATTGTATTTTATTATTAATAAAACAATACTTTGGTTGAAATTTTGTTGAGATCTATCTCCTTATCGTTAGCAGAGGTAAACAAATGACGTGGTTTGTAAAAAAATCCTTTTTTCTTCTTTTTTTTTCTTCTTGTTTTCAAACGGATCTTTTGAAATTGCAAAGTATTGTTACTGAAATGAATGCAAAGAGCATTCTTTTCTATTTAAATGCGAGCTGAAATTCAAGGTTTTTGTTTCAAAGTAGGTACTTTTGCACAGAATTTGAGTGTACTGTGAAAAATTTGCATATCGATTGTTTCGTTGAATGAATGACAAAATTTTGTTTTTAAATTGGGTTTTAGAATTTTATTAGATCAATTGATTTGACTCAATAGAGTGATTTGCGTTATGACCCTAATAACACAAGGAAAATTGATACGGTTTGCACAGAATTTGTGTTAGGCTGTGTCCGCATTTTTACATGGAATTTATGCAAATTTTCTCGAAGTCATTTATATTAAATTTGGATGCGAAATTAGTGTGCAATTGATGCAAACTATACGTTTCACTATGACAAACATTTTGTTAAGTAACATAATAACTATTTTTTAACCAAATTTAATAGTTCTCAAATTTGATTTTTGAATACCACAATTGGTTTGAATTAAATTTGTATAAAAAAGCGGACGCAGCATTGTTTGAACTACATGCAAACTTTATGCAAATTGCTTATAAAAAATTTGCATAAAATTCAAGCAAACTGTGTTATCAGGGGAAATATATAAATGTAAATATAAATAAATCAGCAGATGGGGAGAAGTACAGGAAAAAACAATTTTAGTAAATTTGAAACAAACAATTTAAAGAGAATTATTGTATGTTTTACTTGTTGAAAACTTAATTACTCGAGACAAAATTTCACTTGTTAGTTAAAATATCTAATATGAATGTTAAATAATATACATTTAAAAAAATGCGTGTGGAAAATTGCTTGAAAATTTAGAAAACGTAAACGAGAAAATAATGTATATTATAGTGATTTTCTAAACATGGATGACATTTCAACGTAAACATGAAGCATGAAACAAAATGTATTTATGACATTATAGAGATATTATGCAGGAAGACAGTGTAATTATGACAGACATACTCGTACTCGTGTATATATTGTAAAGTACATAGTTTCAGAAACTGTTTGTATTGTTTCATGTATTGATAATTATTTGAACTTTAATATCTATATACTGTATACATTAATATATAATTACATAATACAAAGAAAACATTTTATAAATAATATTTCAAAGGTAAATGTAATGTTAAAATTATTTTGTGACATCTATTTTAATGTCGTATATTAAAATGTTTTAATATTTGAAAATGACGGATTAATTTAATCTTCAATCAAAAGAACTTGTTTCACAACTGTTTAGTATACTAAAATAACTAAAAAATATAATAAATTATTATGAAAAACTGAAAAATAATTCATCATCGCGTAATTTAAAGACCTTCCTTCTAAGATAATATATTTTTGTATGTTTCGAAGTGAATATTAATTTGACAGTACCCGCTATATTGCATAATGCACTATTTATGCACTTCAATACGAAAAAA
Source organism: Gryon sp. ZL-2020 (assembly GCA_022817425.1). Taxonomy (NCBI): domain Eukaryota; kingdom Metazoa; phylum Arthropoda; class Insecta; order Hymenoptera; family Scelionidae; genus Gryon; species Gryon sp. ZL-2020. Next base: position 28,977 of record JABFPJ010000406.1, on the reverse strand, counting down.
TGGAATAAATGCAAGTAGACCGTATCGATCTTCAATTTGTGTGGTTTTGTTTATGTATAATATATTTAAATTATTGTTAATGCGACTGTGATATGTTATGCATATGTATATTTGATACAATTTGTATAAAATATATAACTTAACGATAAATTTGCTATACAAAATTTATTATTTACGACTGAATAAAATAACTTTAATTGCGTCGAAATTATTAATTTAAAACATTTATCTTCACACGATATTATCATTAAATTAAAACGTTAATTAATGAAAGAAAACCTAATCAAACAGGAATTAAAAAAAATTTTGATTTTGAATATCAAATACATACAATAAAACAAAACATTATAAACTGGTATAATTGGTGATGGCAAAAAACACTATATATCGAGTCGTGACGTAACTGTGCCCGAGATGATTTTCATGATAAAACGCAACTTGTCAAGCGAGTATAGCTGAAAATAAATCGCATGAACATGATTGTCACAAAATTGTGCATGATGTCACACTGAACTACTTTGCGAAACAGGTCACGTGCTACGATCTCGCGAAGTTACACCGAATGGAAACCTGTTTGACCGATGTGCTTTCGTGATTGCACTGCGCTGTAGGTTATCGACAACACGAACAAATACCAACAACAACAAAAACAAAAATTAAGTACAACATTCAAAATAATCAAACAAGAACGAAAAAAAGGCGCGGACGCGCTGAACCGAATCGGTGTCCGATGCTTAACCGGTTTGAGCCGAATCTCAAAAGTGAAGACGCGCGTTGAATTGGCAAGGCGAATAACGTAACCTGTTGGCGCACCTGTATTTTTTTTTTTTTTTTTAGCTTTGTCCTTTATTTTGTTTCTCTGTGTGTTTGCAAAACATCCGCGTTTCCGCATTGAGTCTTCCGATTTGTGCGCACGCGATATCGCATATCCCACGATTCGCGCGGCGTCATGCGCGTTAAGTTTCAGGGTCATGCCACGCGGCCCTTTATTATCGCGTTGAATTTAAACGTCGACACAATTTCCACAATGCAAATTTACAGAGTAACACGAGGACATACAGTGTCTTCAGGTAACATTAAAAAAAAAAAACAAAATCGAATGCAGACTTCAATTGCAAAATGGACGATTAAATTGTTTTGAAAATCTGTATAGCTGTAATATCATGATGTGAATATACAGTTACTCAAATTAATAATCTTTAATAAACCAGTAAAAGCGTTAACTGCTTATAATTATTTGATACTTATAATTCATATTTTATTTCACGAATATAACTTTAAATTTAAGTCAAATTACATTTCTTATATAAATTTAAGTTACTTTGTGATTAAATTGCGCTTATAATTTTTGTATATTAAATAACTTTGTAATATACTTCTTCTACTATTATCTAATTACAATATTTATTCGCTCTATGTTCATTTATTTGGAAAAGAATATCATTTTCTAAGGCATATTATGTTCTTGATGATTGATAAGTATCGTATTGTATGCAGTTTATATGCTTTAGTTTCATACCTCGCATACAAATAGAATAGAATAATTATATATAGTGTGAATAAAAAAATAAATATTATTGTATTGTAAAAACATTTTACACATTATGACTATATACAGCCTAATTAGCTATAGTTAAATAGTTTTTATAAATATTTGTTTTCTATAATTATAACACTTTGTTTCAATATCAAACTAACAATAACAGATCCAACTTTTTCTTCCGCCAACCAAATAACTTTCAATCATTATATATACGAAGTTACATACGGAAATTTTTTTTTTCACTAAAGAAGATAGTCATAATATACATAATTGCAAATGATGTAACAAATGAAAAACTAAAAGGAAAAATTACATTGAATTTAAGAAAAAAAACTAAAAACTTTGTTAACAAAAATTATATTATACGTGTTTTAACTTTTGTAGAGTTTATCATTACCAATATCGACATTAATTTGTACGTTTTATTATAAAATTGAATCATATTATTGAAAAGAAATGTTCCTATTATTCATTAAACTTGGCAGGAATGAAATCATAATTTAATGATATTTGAACAACTTAGGAGAAAAAAGTTCTATAAAACAGTGTCCTTAGTTTGCAATTTGTCAGCGCTGTTCAGTGCTCAATAACCATTAAGCTTTAATTGTCTTCGAGAGCATAATCCCATTTTTTTTATTATCATGAAGTCAAATTGTGCGAAAAACCGGGAAAAAATTTGGATGATATTTCTCATTTGAAAAATTTGATACAAATATATACAATTAATGAATTGATTAGTTCAAGTACTAACATTTTATATAATTTTAACATACATTTAGTTTAATGAAACCATTTTATTAATCTATTATCGAACAGAATGTAAAACATTTAAAAAGGCTTTTTAAACCGATATTCAATAATTAAACATTATATAAGTTCGGTTAAAATTGTTCTATAAGACGGCAATCTATCAAACTATCATGTCAACATAATAACAGCTCTCTAGAAAATGTTATTTTCTCCTTCGAACGACACAAAAAAATCTGTTACTTAAACGATCTTGTGTTTCATTATGTATAACTTGGTAGTACCTAAGAAATTACTATTATTTTCAAAGTTAACAATTCGATGAAAGCAATTAATATCTCGATGAAATAAGTTGAGTTAATTATCAATAATCTGTTGTTACTTTCGTTTAAGTGATATTTACAAACTAATGTTCTTATTCCAGGTCAAAAAACATATAGAAGAATTAAAGAATATATAATAACAAATTTTGAAATAAAAAAATTGAATTATTCTACAATAAAAATTCCAGTGTCTGAAATTCCAAAAAAAAAAATTTCTATAAATCTGAAACAGCCCCAAATCGTGACATTTGTCATTTCCTCAAAAGAAACATTTCACCACCAATAATTCATTATCCAAAATCCAGTTCGACAACTTGTTGTTCATCGATTGAACAGTTAGGATTCGACATTCCAAATCGTGTCCAGCATTACGATCAAGAACTAAGTCACTTGGAATACTTGGAATCACTTATCAATTTTCCCACACTTTTGTTCATCATAAACAAAACATATGACGGCATAATATGATTCATAGATCATCGATCATTCAAATTTGCGGATTATTTTTTTTTTTTTTTTTCAATTAAATCAATTATTTCTTTTGCAAAAGGAAAACCCCAGAAATAATTAGATATAAACAAAATGCACAACAGATAAAACTAACTATTTCGTATGATGATTGTCCAAAGCGAGTCCGTACTGTAAATGGAACCGGCCGGTCGCGATGCCGCGTTCCGCATTACTGTTGGATCGGACAGCCGGCCGTACCTTCGCCTTCGGGCTTTCTAACCGCAGCCTCCACTTACTCTGCATTGAGCATCTCGTTGCCGATCGCTTTGACTACGTCCGTCCTTGTTCCACTTGCATGAAATTCCTTAACCTTCCGCCATTTTGCGTCTCTCTTGCACATCAGTACCCGCGGCTTCTCTGTTCCGTCCCTTCTCAAGCCCCATACGATTCTCTCTCTGTCTCATTTTATCTTTCTCTCTCTATCAATCTATTTATCTTACATCTATCTCTCTTTCTCACTCTTTATCCTTTCTCGCAAACCGATCGCCGATTCTTCGCTTCTCTACGTCACTTTGCGTCTCTTTTTTCTGGGTTAGGCTAGGTCTCATACAAGTCACGCTTTCATGTTATTTTTCTTTCCGCTGGCCCCTTCTGCAAGACTTTGCCACATCATTGTGATACACCAAAATCGGACAACCTGATTTTTCGTCCGAAGTCGGTAGAGAATGATGCAAGTTTATCTGACACATATCGTTATTTGGATTAAGTTTAAATGAACAAAGATTTTTAGGGGATTATAAGATTTCTCAATTATGATGATGTCGTCTAAAAGAATTAAATTCATTCTGTTAGATGAAGATCATGTTTTTATTCATTTTGTATTTCTATAGTCATTTAAAACAATTCTTATCCTATAGAAGATTAAATGAATGAATAATAAAATTAATTGAGTTACCATTAAAATTTCTAAATTGAAAATTCTTTATAATATAATGAATTTTCTTTATAAGAAACGTTAAGTTTCTATATATATATATATCTTTATATATAGAAACTTGACATTATTTTATTTAATGTTTTATATTACACAGAAATAAGAAAACTATAAAAACTGTCAGAACATAGCAAGCAGAAATACTTTTACATTTTAATTAAGTACATACTTTTACATTTTTTTTAAGTACATTTTTGTCGAATTTTTCACTATAATAACTTAACATTTGACAAAAACTAACCGTTTTCGGAAAATTTGATATTATACCACGGTAAAAACTGCTTGACTGATCATAGATTGTCATTACTTAAAGTATAGGTTGCCCGTCAATTCAATCTAGAATTGGCTAAAATTGTCAAAATTTTAAGCAGTTTTTCATTTCATTTTGTTTCAGTGCATTTGAAATTATTATATATACAACATTATTAAAAACTTAATTGTATAAGTAGTACACCCTAACAAAAAAAAATATATGTCGCGGTACATACTCAAAATATATGTGAATATGTACACATATATTTTCGACAAAAAGTTATATATTTTGACATATATTCTGACATGTATATTTTTTCTGCATGGGATTCTCGATTACTAATTAATTTTCAAACATTATTAGAATTCCATTTCATTGTATAATAAACACAATTTTTAATATGATTATAGATTAATTATTTCTATTACATATAATTCGGTTTATGCATAAACATTAATATAAATACAATAGCACTGAACCATATTATGAATATCAAGTATAAATTGATATTTCCTTTCAAATATCATTAATAATAATTAAAATCACGAAAAAATTTCTAATTATCAGTCTTTGAATTAGATTTAATTTTGATAGAATTTCCGTGAAACTTTAAAATATAATAACGATTTTTGTACATTGATTAATAAATCTTGGTATTAATATTTGATGATTACATTAAAATAACTTTTATTAATTATTTATAATAATTTTCTTTAATAATTTCACATTTTTGTCATGTTTGTACATAATTGCACGTTTTCATTTACGTAATATCAAACAAACACACACAATATCAAGTATATTTATATACTTTGATACTTTCACAGATTAAAACACGTGGCTATTGTATACGTACATATACAATCTAAATTACTTAAATTTCTGACATAATTTTATGTACTTTACATATTATAAATTACTCGGAAGAATAAACTTTTATTGTTAAAATAACTATATTTTCAGGTGTCAGAAGTGTCATAATTTTCATTATTATTCATTTTCTTTAATTTGTATTTATTTTAGTTGTTTTTCTAAGAAACAAGTGTGCTTATTTATTTATATTTTAAGTGCATTTTGACAACTAAAGTTGCACACCTGCATAATGTAACGCATGTATGTGTGTTATTTCACTTAATACGCCTTACATTGAAATTGACGAAAGGTTATACAACTTTAGCAAAGTATTACATATATAAATATTCAAAAACGAAATTCCATCATGACGTCTTCCTGAGAGGGATATTTCACTTTATCTCACTTCTTTCATCGTCTTTTGCTATTGCAGAAATGTAACCTTTTCGCCTTTCAAAAGGAAAGGTCAGCAGTTACATGACGACAAAATGTTTCGATGAATGATAGTGTTAATATTCGATTAACTAAATCGAATAACAATTGCACTTTTGAACGAAATTACGCAATTGATAAACATTTTTTATGTGAAAGAGAGTGAAAAAAAGAAACGGAATGAATTGTATTAAATTGTAATCTTCTTGGAGATAAGCACATTTTTTGCTGGAATTTACAATCAAACTTATGTACAATACGATGAAAAATTAAATTTATGCTCGATTAAACAACTCTCTGGTGTTTTGTTTGTCTTTTTTTTCAATAGCGAGTCAAGCGCAATCGTATAGGACCCCGTTGCTCTTAAAAGTACAACAATCCTTGCCATGTCCCACGCCCGACCTTCCTTTTTATATATCGCAGCTATTATTATCGACGACGTGATTTTGTTATTTTAATCATTCAGTTAAATCAAACACTCATTCTTGCCTGTTCTTTTTTTAAGAATTTATAACAATTATTAACTTTTTGTTCAAAAATTAAAAATGATTATTCGATATACAAAATTATATCTACAATGTAAAACAAATTTTATATTTTAGATAAAATTGTAAAATTTGTCTAAAAATTGCAAAACAACTGTAAAAAAAAACAAAACAAATAGACAAATTGTAAACAATTTGTCTATTGTAAAACAGCTTTTTATTATTCATTTATTACGGTTAAATTTGTCTGAAAGAGTACAATTATATTCTATTGATCGTACGTTTATATCACAAGTTCATCAAGTATTAAATTATGAAAAAATATTGTGTCTCATTTCAGAGTATTCACAATTATAATAAAAGAAATAATTGCATTTTATATGCTACAGAAAAAAAGCATCCATTTTAATGAAAAACACTTGAGTTGAAAGACTAAAATTGCAACGACAATGCAGTCGTTCATTCTGTTCTCTGTCAGTCGCAAAATCGACACACTTCTCAGACAAAGCGATGCGTGTTTAAAATGTAAATATTGTTGCTTTGATACTGATTTATGTTGTTTGTAACCTTTTGTAGTTTTACATCTTGTAAAATGCGACTAACCAAGTTTCTCCGACTAATATACTTCTGTAACGAGAATTCTGTTGTCTCAAACAGAAATGAAAAATATAAAGCCGCATTTTATCTTCAAACGTATAATATATAAAAAGACAAATCAAAAGTTTAAACGAAAATTAATACAATTCAATAACTAAACTATTAAATTAAATATACAAAATTAATTTCCATAATGATTTTCGTGAAAAAGATAATTTAGCATTTTTTTTATCCTGAGAATATCCGCGAATAATCGCAAGAAATAATGAAATTTTCGTGCTCGTTTGGCTGACAATTTAGCCGCAACTTATTAAATCTTGGAAATAAAAATGAATTTTCCGCGGACTTTCCGTGGAAGGTAGGAAGCTTGGAATTTTCATCTCTCGTAATTTTCATCTTTGTTTTGGCCAGTTATTGCGTGATTTTTCGGATCACTGGTCATTTCACATAATTACGTGGAATAAAACAAAACGAAAAATTAACGAAAAAAAGGATTACAATTTATTAAAAACTTCATTAAAGCGCACGCACAAACAAAAAGGACATTTGCGCGTGAAGTCTGGTTATAACTAAATCTCTCATTTATATTCATAAGCGGAGTTCAAACTATTTATAACTATGCGAATAACAAGTGTGACAAGGTTGAAACAAAGGAGCAGAACGGTTCAATTTGTTTCACTGGAATCATACTATGTAAATAAAATCGAGAGTAATTCCAATTAGAAGCTGACAAGTTTCGTAGTTGAATGAGGAACAATGCAAGGTTTCATGGTTGATGCAATTTCACGAGTTTTTTTTTTTTATCCAAAATTCTCTTTGCGTTTTAAAGTTCAGCAAATTTTATTTAAAGTTAAAAAGTCCCGTAGATTCCAAAGAAATATTTTCTGTAATTTCATTTGATTTGAACTGAGTTGAATTTTAGTCAAATAGAAGCATTTTTCGAAATGTACGTCAATAGTAGAAAAAATAATAAAATGAGGTGATAGAAAAATTTGAAACAAAAACGATTTTCTTAAAATTAAATTCATTTATCAGACATAAGCATAGCCATGACAACTTGCAATCAAAATACAAAATATCGCAAATTCAAAATGAAAACATTTGTGACTTATATTCGTTAGAAACCACTTTTGATTAAATTTCGAAATCAGTTTTGATCGTACAACGCACAAGAAAACAATTTAAGTCGTTGAATTTTTAACAATTTTGAAATTTTGTAAAAATAAGTGGAAATTATGTGGAAAACAATTTCATTGTTCATTTTAACAGTTTCTTCGTCAGTGTTCTGTCACATTAACTCAGTAAATGACGTACGATATCGAGCAAAAGTGTGTTTAGTTGCATCCGACAATATTCCAAACTGTAATTTTACAGTTTACGATGGCTGGACCTTTAGTCTGGCCGAAACGATTAACTCGGTGAAGTACATTGTAACGCCACAAAATACTCCAGTTGTAACATTCGAGCAATTCTGGCAAAAAGGAATGAGAATATTCGGACGAAATCTCGTAATTGGTGATGATTATGCAGTCAGTTGGCGACATAACACAGAGAAAAATTATATTCTTAAATTTCCAAATTTGAATAATGTTAACTTTCAACTGTACAACGTTGATAAAACAGTTGTTATGTTGGCCACACAGTGTTTCCCGAAACTTGGCTTACAACCCTGCTACGATTTTGAGGTATTTTTTAATTTACTTAATTTTTGTCATCCATATATGAGTTTGTTTTATATTTTTTATTTTGTTATATATAATGACATATGATAATAAATTAATTATAATAATTTCAGACGGAAAATATCTCCATTCCAAACAATAACTCTGACAAATTAACAAAAATTTTGCCAACAATATCTTCGAACTTTGCAATAAACACAGATCAAACTACTGAATCTGAAACATTAAGTACCGTAACAACTACTGCAAAATCTTTCAACGACGATACAACTTTAACTTTTAATGAAGAAATAAGCACCACTACTGAATACCCTAAAGAATCTGGACTAAATATCTTCATCAGTGCTGAAACAACAACAGAAGGACAATTAACACCAACAACATATATTTCAGAATCGAGTACTAAAATCGAAAAATCAGTTGAATTAGAATTAACAACGATAACTGAAATGCCTGAAACAACTTCTGAGATTCAAGTATCGGATGTGGAATCACTTTCAACGACAACTGAAATTCCTGAAACAGCTTCTGAAATCCAGAAATTAGTTACTGATTCAATGTCAACGACAACTGCAGTTCCTGAAACAACAACTATAATTCAAGAATCAGACTTTCTATTAACAACAACAACTCTTGAAACAGTCGCTGTTAATGAGGAACTTAATTTTGAATTAATCGATAACATTATTGAAGGATCTACTAATGAACATCTAAGACGTCGTAGAAATGTGACAGATACATCTGAAATTGAAGATTTTTACATTGCTTTAAATAACGAAAAGACAGAACAATCATCTAACTCGATTCCAATTGAATGTGCTGAAAATGAAACTGTCGAAACAACTACGATGGTCTATGAAAGTAAAATGGACAATGAAAAATGGGATTATGTTATGCCAGACTTCAGAAATTCAATTGATATGAGCTTTTCTGAAGAAAATGTAACCGAAATAACGAGCACTGAAAGTTTGAATTTGGTCAGAAAAATTCGAAATGCCGATAACGAAATCCCTGAAACTACTGAAGATAATAACAAATCATTTGATGTGACTAGTGAATCAACAATTAAAGTAAATTTCAGAATGTTAGAAGATGAAGAATTTATAAACGTTGATGTTTTTGATGAAAAAGTGTTGGATTTATCGAGCAATAATAATGAAATTACGACGATATCTACAGTTACTGAGAATGAAAATGTGACTGAATTTATTTCAGCGAAAGCAAATTTCAGGACTGAATTGGACGATAAAACATCTGAAACTAATGACTACATTGACGAATTAGAAACCACCACTTCTAATGAAAAATTATTTGAAATATCAAAAGTTCTCTTTAGACATTCTGCAGAAAGTAACAAAACTGAACAATTCAATCAATTATCATCCGAATTAACAACTAACACTGAATTAACTAACTATGAAACAATTAAAGAGCACAGTAATGAAGAGTCTTTAATTAACAGAACAACAGTTGCTGCATCTGTGTACGGAAGATTTGGCATTAATGTCAATGAAAATTTTACAACAATCCCTTTGACATCAACAGAATGAGAAACAATTTTGGAATATAAATGAAAAATATAAAAGGTACAATTTAAGGATTCTTATAACTATCTATAAATAATCATTAAATATCATCAAATTTGTAATAATAATCTAAATTATATTATAATATATATTTTCAACATATTTTTCAGATTTAAATACACGCATTTTTAACATGATCAAAATCAGGACGTGTAACTTCAAACACACTAAATCGGAAATCAAGGATTTTATTTTTCAATAGTATTCAAAAATTATAATAACATTCAATAAAAGTAAAAAAAATCAACCAGAAGAAAGATAAGATTAAAATATTGACGGAATATAAATTGTTCGTGTATATATAATTTTATAAAAAGGAAAAACTTTGTAAGTGAAAAAAAACAGTTTTAACTACGAATGTACGATTATTATCGAAATTAATGAAAATATTCTTTTTATTATCATGTAATTATTGTAAGTGTTTTTTAAAAAAATGTTTAAAAAACGATTTGACATAAAATAAATCTATATTTTTGCTAAGTATACACAAAATGATATTTTTATTTAATCTCAAACCCAAATAAAATAATAAAACTATTGTCTTTTTAATTTAGAAACAATCACTTTCCTTTAAAAATATAATTTTTATTGGCGTTCTGTATAATCTAGAAGTTTAAGATGTTGAAAACAAATTATTCTAAAATTGCATAATTATTTACATAATGTTCCATTATATACTAATTTCTCCAATATTCATCATTATTAAATTTTCGATCTTAAATTAAAGTTTCTGCAAAAGAAATAAAATTTCAATTTGGCAGTATTCCCTCGTTTTTCAAAATAAACAAAGTAAACTTAATTACCTTAAGTTTGTATTAAGTTTGACTTCTAATATTAGTTATCATCAAACCCTTAAAGTAATAACACTTAAATTTACTATTTGAACTAAAAGTTATAAAACAAGGAAGAGAAAGGGACGAATTAATTGTTGTAATAAAGTTATTATTGTAATAAAGTTAGCGTCAAAACCCTATCATGTGGATATTATTTCTTTTAATTACGGTGGTTTCCGGTCTGTCTTATGAGGAGTTTTCATATCATTACAAAAGTTTAATTTTACACTACAATTTTATAAGCAACGGTATTTTGCGTAGCGAGCCGACTTGCATCGTCGGACTTAGAACACTGGAATCCTGTCCATACTTTTCTCAGTCAAATTTCGAGCTCTTCAATATGGACGACATTGTGTCTTTACCTCCGTTTGAATATGATGATGATTTTCACGTAAATGTCATGAATGATTACGATAACTGGGACATGGATGATGATGAGGAACACTTGACGGATGATTACGATGATGAATTTGATCAAAATGATATAAAACATACGTTCAAGTATAAAATTAAATATAAGATCAATAAACGGGATTTCGATGACTTATATCCACCAGTACACGTGCCGATCAAAGCCCGTTGTCGTCCTGGATTAACGCCGTTTTGCGAGTCATTAATACCTGAAGTAATGTCTTTTATTTTCATTAAAGTTACAATTATAGAATATTAAGAATTATGTTATTTTATAAGTGAAATATTAATCAAAAATAAAATTAATAATTACATATACTTTTCAGACATTCTTTTGGATACCAAAAAAATCATTTGGTCCATTTTATAAAAAAGCTCAAATAAGAAATGCTAATAAACCGCCGGTTGAAAATGAGAGATTATATGCAGATGAAAAACCACCAACGTATTATCGTTTGAACAGAAAAAAACAGAAAGGTACTTCTTTGAATTAAATCTTTTGAAATGGCACAAAATATTGGAAATATTATAAATATATATTATATATTATAAATCTTGTTTATAGGAGAACCGTTAATCGAAGTGAAATTTCCTTAAATTTGAAACTGAAAAACCAATTTCAGACAAATATCATAATTTTTAGCAATATTAAAATACTATCTAATTTATTGTTTTACAGATTTATAGAAAAACATTTATAAATCCAATTTAATATAATATTGATGTTACTAACTATAATTGTTAACTATTTTTAATATAATTTTGTAACAAAATAAACTGAATAAATATTTTTATGAATAGAAGGTATTTTGTTAATTTTTCATCAATTAAATTGCAAAAATATTCATAGAACTTTAAAAAAAATTTTGTTTTCATATAATAAAAATGAAAAATCTATCAAAGCTAAAAAAATAATAATTTTGCAATAAAATATCGTGTTTTCAAATAACAAAATTATTTCAAATACAAAATGTTCATAATTAATAAAAGTCTAATTTAAATAATTTTAATGCTATAAACAAACGAGCAATTATTTTCTGATCAATAATACGGAACTTAATTTACACATAAATGGGAAATTTAAATTGTATTTCATGTGAATACGAATTATCTGTGCAAAAATTTAACGGAATTAAATCATCAAAATAATCATAACTAAATCAACACAGTTTTCCAAATTGTACTTTAAGCAAACATAAATTCACATCACGTTAGCAAATAAATTTATTCAATTTATATTATTGTCGCTTATTTATGTAAAAAAATTAACGAAATTACGTTATTACACATATTTAAATCAACATTATTTTGATTTGCATTGAAAATAATGACGAAAGTATAATTTTAATTCCGTTACTAATGAGTTCATTTTCATTATACCAATTTCGTTCTTTGAGCTGTTCCATCATTTCAAAATAAACACCTACAAATCTAAACACACGAAAAATTTTTTCAATAATCTGAGCACCGAAATCAAAATTCAGTTATAATTACACTTTCAAAGTGTCCATGTATTGTAATTATATTAGCCTTTTTATTATTTTGTATTATTTTTCATTTAAACGAAAATAAAATAAAGTGCAGTGAAAAATGAAATTACGCTTATGGTTATTTTTATTGGCATTTTGCGCGGTTTACGGTTCCGATGACATCAGATTTACGTTCGATGAGTACGACAAAGTGTCACTTACGTTTACTCACAATGGAAAAAAAATGTCATCACAAAAAGTGTGCATTCTGAGAACAGGCATAAATCAACGTCAATGTTGGACTTACGAAAATCCGAACTACTCATTTTTGAAACTCAGCGAAATTTCGCCCTTCAAAAATATATTCATGAATGACAATATTGATGATGATGACTTCGACGATGACGATGAGGATTGGGATGATTTTACGATTAGAAACAAAATGAAAAAAAATGCAATTGATAGGCAGTATACAATATTTTCATTAGGCTTTGTACCAGTTAAAACAAGTTGTCGTCCTGGAAAAACTCCATTTTGCGATGATATCTTTGAAACAGTAACCAAAGTAATTTTTATAATTTAATTATTGTTACTATTAACCTAATATTATCTTCAAAAAATAATTTCAAAAATGAATTTGACAAATTTTTATTAAAAATAAAACAAATAACAATATTAATGGAAATATATTTTCTTTTCTCTACAGTCTTTTCTCTACACAGCAAAGAAAGCTTCTGATACTAACTACAGAACGGCAGTACAAAATCATGGGAAAGAATTAAATCGCGAATCTCAAAAGAAAGTAACTTTAAACGCGAATGAAACATCAAATGCAATTAATGCAACTGGAAGAAGAATCGAAAAAAGTTTGAGTGCAATGGATTTTGGGAAAATTGTTGCTCAAACTGTTCGCCAAGAATTGAATAATAACGATATGAGATGCGCGGTTAATGTGAAACATATGGATATTAAAATGATGGATTTCGATGAACAGATGGTAAAAGTAAAGTATTTTAAAGAATCATAATTTAGAAAACTGAATTACATAACGCTTTTATTTTACAGCCAAAGATGCAGTATTATGATGAAAAAGTGGATTCAATGTCTAAGGAGATTAAAAGCAACTTCACTGCTAATACAAATGAAGATCACGATATCACAGATCAGGAGGAAAATGAAAATGCAGGAGAGAACGAAGAAGAAAGTGCAATAATTTATTAAAGTGAATTAATCAATATTCAGACACATGTTTGTGTCATATCTCATTGTGTAACAATGACTGATAGTTTTTATATGTACATATGTTTATGCAATTGTTCTTTTTTTTCTTTTTTGTTATTAATACATTTATTTTGCTTTGTTTAAATTTTTTTTTATTTTACATATACAAACATACTTTCATTTTTGCATTTTAAAAAATATGCATTTTTTCCTTAATTGTATTATTTGTAAAATATTTGTTAATGAAAATATAGTTTGTATTTCTAATAATTTAAATAAATATATCTTTATTCTAGTATTGCATTTTAATATTACATAAAATATCAACAACATTCATTGCAAATTAAAATATTAAAAAAAAATATTATTATTAAATCATTTAATACTAATTGTACTGTTTAACGACAAACTCTTGTATTTTTAGTTTATTAATATCAAATAGAAATTAACTTTATACAATTAGTACATAAAAAGTATTATAAATACTGTAAAAAGTGCTATAGATATTTTTGAACTAATTCTTACAATACTTTAACAAATGTAATGAACTAAGTATATGAATATAACTATAATTATATAATTCTAAATCATATCATATGAAAATTCTAAATATATTCAAAACCTGCAAGTTAAATTCAAATTTGTGAAAACAAATAATTCAAAATAATTACATTTCTTATCATCAGTTCAAAATAAAGCTTTACTTTTCAAAATTAAATTCAGTTACATTTAAATGCTCAAAGATAACTAACACTCTTAATCAAATTTACCTCCAAAACTTGTGATCCATTTTTATTAAATAAAATAACTCAATCACTCTCTCTAATAATTTCGCAATATGGCCTTTTCATGTTTTTGGATAAATTTGTCGATCATATTCAACATATTTATCATAATCTCCGGGCAAAAGTTAGTGATCGATAAAACCAACGGAAGTTATCAATTCATCGAAGGCGACGAAAACGATGCTGCAATAAAGCCAGTTTGTTTCATAGAAAATTCAAAACTAGCTGATTGTGCAAAAGATCAATATCCAGTTTTGGCTCTTAAAACTAAAGCACCAGAAACTGAAAATTATAGAACCGTACAAGTTGATTATTACTATATTTGGCCTTTGGTGAACATAACATCGGTTCCAATTCCGAGTTATCCTTATCCATTAACGTCTTACTACTGGGTTCAAACACCGATTTGGGAATTAGAGAAGGAAGTACTTTTACAAATTGTTAAAGAAAAGCAGAAGAAAAAGCAAAAGGATGATATTTTCGATAAGAACTTCGACCCTCATTTTAGAGCAAATGTTGAACTAAGCGAAACTCCTGCGATTATTCCTATGAATGTCTCAGGATGTGTTCCTGTCACTAACAGCATTTGTACCAAGGTAATTTATTAAATTGATATTAATTATATTAAAAAACTAATCATAATAATATTTCTTAAATCAAATGTTATAAATTTGGATTTTTTATTTATTTTGATTTTCTTTAATTTAGGAGCAAATTGAATCGTATGAAACTTATTTGAGTCAGTTTGCAAAAAAGGAAAGTTATCGAAGCGAATATAATAAGTTTACAAAATATCGCACCAGTTCAAACGCATCTTCAGTGACTTCACAAATGCAAAGCATCAACAGCAATGAAATGACAGAAGACAGTATGATCAGCAGAAATGAGACTTCGAGTTTCGAATCTGTTGGAATTAATGCAAAAGAATATGCAGAAATCATCGGAAGAACTGTTATTCAGAATTTGCAATCGTCGATTGAATCTGATTGTCCAATGATTGTACAAAAATTGAATGTAGATATCTATCATTCTGAGAGTGATGATGAAAACGAACAAAAAGTAGAAGGTGTCATGGACGTTGAAATAGCAAATGGAAACAATTCTTCTGAGGTAAATATATGTATATATACATAATTATTGAAATTAATTTTAATAAATAACAATTATTTTATGTTATTTATTAAAATGTCTTTGATTTTTCAGACAAAGGCAAATTCTCAATCATCCTATCACAACTATTCATATCGAAAAACTGGAGGATATAAATATAAGCAGTCCAGTTCCAAATCTTAAACCCAAACTTTTATTTTTATGAAGAAATATAATAATTTTGCGATTTTAAATCAATTAATTTATAAAATCTTTTAACGTGCAATGTGTAAATACTTTTATCATATTTGGAATATAATGTATTTGTTTAATAGATTTTTTGTTACGTACAGCTTATTTGTCTTAAAAGTTGATGAATGAAATTCATCCTAATAAAAGTCTCTTTTTAAATAAAAAAAAATATTTAAAATTCAATTACATATAGTAATTAGAAATTACTATATTAATTTATCCCCCCCCCTAAATTTTATCTCTTAACTTTGTATCATTTTCTACAAACATTTGAAAATTTCATTTAATTATCAAATTATGTACTTCTTATTATTATTATCGTGAATTAAATTTTAAGATAAAATATATATACAAAATAAAAAATAAAATTTGAAACTATATCTGTGACTTCTGGTAATAACTAGGTAAGTAATATATGCACTTATCTGGTTATTACTTGAAGCCGCAGATATATAATTCAGTATAATTGCAATTTGTCATTTTTTTATGAATACATTTCGTAGAATATAGAAATAATTTTTATTAAATTTATTTTTCTAATCGAATATTATATAATTAACTCATTACCGGTCCACGCGTACAAAATCGCACTTATTTTTGTGCGATTTCGTGCATTTGGACCTATAATCGGTTAATATATGTTGCAATATTCTCATCGTTAGTTTGCAATATGCATATCAATTTTTTACTTTTTTTCTTTTTTTACTTCTACAATTTATACATTTTTCATGAATTTTATAGCCATTCTCAAGGAAAAGAACAAGTTTAATATTAAGTTTCTACAATAATATATCACTGCAAAGAATACGTAAAAAATATTGTTTAAATATATTCAATGATGTGAACATATCACCTTTTTCTAATAAATGTTTTAA
This sequence comes from Gryon sp. ZL-2020, assembly GCA_022817425.1. NCBI lineage: Eukaryota > Metazoa > Arthropoda > Insecta > Hymenoptera > Scelionidae > Gryon > Gryon sp. ZL-2020. The sequence continues at coordinate 12,098 of JABFPJ010000406.1, read as the reverse complement.
AAAATATTATGGAATATAAATATATATTATATATTAATAATATACATTATGTATTAATTTTAATATAAATTATTAATATTTCTTTATCATATAACTTTTTTTGCATATAAAATTTTTTTTATTCATTAAAAAATAAAATATACATGTCCTTAGAAATCAGTAAAATGAAATAAGTTTGTAATTTCAAAACTGTTCAATCATAAATTTAATTTTCTTTAAAATTTTCTAATTTCACTTGAAATTACGATTAAAGTCATACAATCCTTCAAAATCATAAACACATCATCAAAGTCACCGTCTTCAAAACAAACAACTCATTAATCCAAAACAGACGTTCCGTTGGGAATTAAATTTTGCAATTCAGTATCTACCGATTTCTTGAAGACATCAGACGTAGTGAAATCAAATCTGAAAGGTTCATTTGAACATTTCATCAAATTTTGCTTTTTCGGTTGTAAATCATTCTTATGTTCATGAAATCATCATGGGTTACTTCAAATACGTATACTTATTACCGTTATATTACTTACTACCGCTTTTAAGTGGCCAAAAATTGGAAATCGATAACAATGGCGCTTACTTCTACATCGAGGGCCAGGGATCTGAATTAGTCAAAAGATCAGTATGCTTTATCGAAAATTCCAACATCAGTCAATGCGCAGAGGGTCAATTTCCAATTTTGGTATTAAAAGCCAGCGGCCCGGCTCCATCTCCAGCTGCCTACAGAACCACCTACTACACCACTACTACTGGATATACAGATTTCTACTACGTTTGGCCTACTGTGCAAGCGAATCCTGTTCCTCTTCGCACTGTCACATATCCTTTTATAACTCAATCCTATCAGCAACCAGGTTACAACTATCAAGCCGTTGTGATTCCGACTGCAATTTGGCCGTTAGAGAATTCAAATACACGTTTCAAAATCATCGTGAAGAAAAAGGGTATACTTGATGATGATGATGATGATGATGATGATGATATTTATATAACTGACAATGATAAAGCTTTTAAGGAGTGGTCTAAGACCAATCTTCGATTTAGAAGAAGCTCCATTCAACTTCCAGAAATTATACCTTTAAACGTAACCGGTTGTATGCCAATTAAAAACATGATCTGCAGAAGTGTAAGTATAACTTTTAGAAGACTCTATTCAATTTAAATGATAAAATTTGTCTTTTTATATATGATAACATTGTTTAAAGTAGTTAACCTGCATTTTACAATAAAAAAATTGGAATAAAATTTACATTTGAATGCTTTAATTGGATACAAATAATACTTCAATTTGAAATGCAAAACAGTTTGATTTCAAATTTTAAATTTAAAATCGATATCAAAATAATGAGGACTTCTGTTTTGTGTTTCTATAAAACTATTTTAAGTGGCTTATTTTCAATTTTATATTTCAAATTCTATTTTACAGTGGCAATTCTTAAATATTAAAATTTAATTACATAATATTTATTACAATAAAAAACGTCTTTAGAAATGTTTAAAGAAAACAACATTTTAACATTTTGTTTACATTGATTTTTCATCTTAATTATTTTATTTAAATTTGTATTGTTATAGGATGATGTTTCAACTTATGAAGCTTATTTAACTACAGTTCGTGAAGAAAGTGTAAAATACCGTAAAAGTTCCTATAAATCTCACAAAAAATATAATCAGTATCGAACCAATTCGCAAACTTTCGAATCTAGAAATGAAAATAAAAACATTGAAACACAAAATAAGAATATTGAAACTGAAAACAGCGAAGGAATTTCAAACGAAATTTCGGACTCTGATGATTACGTCGATATTAACACAAAAGAATATGCTCAAGAAATCGCAAAAGGCGTTGTAAAGAAATTGAGAGCAATGGCAAGGTCCAAGTGTCCCTTGATCGTAAAGAAATTGGATGTCGAAATTTATCAATCGGAAGAACAAGGAAAACCAAAACTTGAAGCCGTTTTGGATGTAAATTTAGACAATCCTGACGAAGTAATTATTTTGAATAATATTTCAGCACAATTAAATCCAAAGTTTTACATCAAACTAAACAATTAATTTGCACTTTTTTCTAGGAAAAATCTGCAGCTGAATCATCTGGCAAATATTCATCCGGCAGAACTTCTTATTATAGAAAAAGTGGATACTATCACTAATCTGATTGGAATATGAAGATCGCACTAGTAGAACAAATCATACTATAACATACTATAACAATTTTTTAATATTAGAATGAAAGACTGAATTTATTAGTAATTATAATCGAAATTTAATTGTATAATAATTTTAATTCAATTTATATGACAACAAAACTATTTTTATATGAAATTTCAAGTCGTTTTTTAAAAGCGTGCATGACTATACTCGAATATTATATGTAATACGTTAGCAATTTGTATTTTATTTATATTTTGTCTTTCGATAATTGTCATGAAAATGTATTAATATTAATCAAATGAATAATTGTAAAAAAATAAATTTAATTTTACTATACAACTGTATTTATTTAATCATTTATTCAAAATAACAATGACTTATAAATTTTATTTAGTTAGTTCATTATAAATAATGATTGTTTCAAGTATTATTACTTTTCTATTATGAGACTGTAATTAAATATAAAATTCTTTATTAAGGTTTATTCTTTATATTTAGATTGTCCAGAGTAGTGAGGCGAATTTTCGCAAACAATTTTTATACAATATTATTTATTCTTAATATTAATTAAGTTTAATAATGTTACGCAGCTTCTCTGTAATTAATACACACAATATTCAGTTTTCATTATATAAAAGGATTAAAGCAAATTAAAAGCAGTTCGCAAGCAAACACTTTACTTTGACAACAATTAATTACTGATTGGATTATTAACACAATGAAAACAATATCTTTCTTATATAAACATAAGTGATTCATTTTTTAAAATTTAATTAATAAAACACAGATTCAACACAATCATCTAAAATGTACAATTTTATTTACATTATAAAATATATAAGCAACATTGAAGTAATAAATTATGCATGAATATTGTATCTTAAAATACTTTCTCAAACAAAAGTTATAGAAATTCAAAAACTCTTCAACATGAAATCGCAAATTTAAATTTGATCAAAAAATTTTGATAAACAAACATAACAGTCAAATAAATATCTAAACTGAATAATATTTTCTCCAAATTGAAATAGTCAACTCAGTTTTGCTTGAAATTCTAAAAACATCAATATACTATTTTCAATCTTATTGACTTTCAGTGATTTCTTAAGTAATTTTAATTATTGTTTGAATTTTAAACGTGAATACATTTATCAATATGATCGTCGAATGGAGATTTTTATTATGGATGTGCTATTTACTATCAGTGGCTTCGTCTCAAACATTGCGAATTGACGCAAATGGTATTTACTATTACATAAAAAATGAAGATGCTGCTGTTATACCAATATGTTTTATTACAAATCCAAAACTGACAAATTGTCTAGAAGATCAACAGCCATCTATAGCAATGAAAGTTTTAGAATCATCAAAAGTATACAGAAACAGCGAACATGACATTTATTACATTTGGCCATATCCTTCGATTGAATCGGTTCCGATACCGATTGCCACCACTGATCCCGAGTTTGATCTTGAATTTTGGACCAACAAAAAAGTGTGGAAATTGAAAAAAGTCAAAGACACAAAGCGCATTGTTTATGCAAATGAAATCCACGGAGATGATGATTTGGATAATGATATTGATGATTATTATGATGATGACGATGATGATGATGATGATGATGAAATTAATTATATTCACGAGGAAGATGATTATTATTTTTTGCGCAGAAATCAGTACGACTATGGCTTTGGATTTAATTCTCCAGCAGTTAGAAAAGTAGCTGATATGGCTTCAGATATACAGAAAGGAATAATATTATCTAAAGTTGACCCTAGTACTAATGAAAACGATTATTACGCAATTAATAATGATGTATATGAGATTAAGGTCGATGAAAATGTAAGGGCAAATCGTATTAATAATTATAGAGACAATAATGATGATTCTGATGATGCTAATGAAGATAATCCATACAACAAGTATTATAGTGAGGAATTAGGCAACACAAATTTCAATCATCCATTTAGAAGAAGCGTAAATCAAATCCCATCTGTCATCCCTTTAAATGTGTTCAAATGCATGCCAGCTGGTAATAGTATCTGTAAAAAGGTAATGAAATGAGCGATTTTGTTTACTCATACAATATGAATAAGATTAACAGATAAGATATGCAAAATGTTAGATTTGAATGATAATTTTTGTTTCAGGACCAAATGAATTCATATAAATCTTACTTAAATAGAAATAGTAATCGTAAATTTAGCTTTAGAAGCGAAACTGATATTATGTTATGGAGATTAATATAAAGAAACTCGACATTTTATTACAAATGATCTGATTCAAAATCAACAAGTAAAGTGATATATTTAACGATTACTAAAATTACAAATATAATTATAATTTATCAAAGCAACTAAAAATAACTATCTTAAAATAATTGTTTATTAAATTAATCAATTAAAAATATAATGAATTAATTAATTTACAATTTCATTTATTTTAGGAAAACTTAGGAAGTTGTCAATTTCTATTTAAGAATTTTATCTACATATTATTTTTATATTTAAGTTTATGTTATTCTCTATAAGTATTAATAGTTTATACTCACTAATATTCAAATATTCAATTTAAAAAAAAATATTCAATTCAATCAAATTAAATTGAAGTGTTATTTTTTTGGTGTAATAATTTAATTTTTGTATGAAAATAAACGTATTTCCTGTAAAAATTTTAATCTGTTTCCTAAAACTGTAATTTGTTATGATTTCATTAATTTAAATTAATGATAGAAATAGTTTGAAATTTGGATCCTATTTAATACAGAAATAATTACTATACGTAATACCTCTATAATTAATTATACAAGAACTCATTATGCAAAAGGATTAAAATAAATTAAGAGCTATTTAAAACAGGTACTGCTCTTTGATAATCATTAATTTCCCTGATGAAAAATTCTTATAGAAACATATAGAAACCACTGTCAAAAACCGCATAAATACTAATAGAGAAGTTATAATAGATCTTTCTATCTGTTAATCCTAATTCATCCAATTAAAACCGGGTGTTCTATTTGTAAACACATATACAAACTAAGAGATACTTATAGAAAACACTGTCAAAAACCGCATAGAAACCATATAGGGACTAATAGAACTAGTTTCTATTGGTATTTTTCAACAGGGTTATTACAATTGAATCATAGAGGAAATTTTTCATTTCTATACGATAAACAATTTTTCCTCTTCTTCTCCTTTTTTTTTCCTCTTTAATTATAAAAAAATCAATACGTCATTGTATCTTACTTATTTGAAAATTTATGATTTATCAAATTTTTCTACGAAAAATTATAACAGAAGAAAACTTAATTACAAATTAAATTGTACATTATAATGGAAAATTACATTCTTCGTTATATCTAAACAAATCGTTATTTAAAAGTAAAAGTATTTCTTAGTAACATTACAAGATTTTGTAATTTAATTAACTTTACTTTTTCTATTATATAATTGTTTACAAAAATATTCTAATTTTCATGATTAATTTGTCTAGTAGATTAAATATGAATGAAAATGAAAATACATTGAGTTAACAAATGACGTAAGCATATACTGAATGAAGAAAAGTAACTTGGAGCCATTTTTTATCACTCAAAATTATCATCGACTATATATAGATAGTCAATCGTTTATCAAATATTTTAATATCATACAGTGTCTGGCGCCAATACTATAAACACGAGAAAACATTGAAAGAAAACATCAAATGTCCCAAATTAAATGACAGAAAAAGGTCTTATTAACTGCTTGTTATCCTCCCCACTCCTTGACAAATTGTTCATTAAAATGTATAAAATCTCTTTCTAATACGATGACAAATTCATTTCTATTTGAAAAACGAACGAAATAATGTCGAGACAAAGTTTACTTTTACTGCTGTTGTGCAGCACAGTATTTGCATATCCAAAAAAGTCGCAAACCGTGCTTGAAGTTTTTAAGGCAATTCAGCCTCTGTGTTTGATAGTGGCACAGCCAAATTTACCAATGTGTGAACAAATAAAAACGCCCATCGATGGTTCTGCCATTGTGGTGAAGAATTTAAAAGAAGACAACATAATGATCTTCAAAAAGGATCTTCTGAGGATCAAGAAGAGTGAAAAACCTTTTATGTCACAACCATCAAAGCCAACAATTATTTTGCGCAAAGATGTCACATCGAATTACATGGGATATATTGTGGCAACAAAGTGTATCCCGCAAACCGACATTTCTATTTGTACGAAGTTACAGTACAACAAAAAAAAGGTTTTTATTATAAAAAAATTTTATATCGTAAATTACAAAAGTTAAAAATGGTATTTCAGTGTTTGATTAATAAGTGTGTTTTTTGTATTATCACTTTTTCTTCGTTTAAAAGTCGATGACTCAAAAGTAATAAACTTCAAACAGTATCCGACACTTAGGGTGTCTTCTACTTTTCTTATTGATTTTCATATTAAGACTGTAATTTATCTTAATTATTTTCAGTTTAATCTCTAATATTGTCTATATGTATGCTTATTGTTATTACTAAAGAATAACATTTTGAAATCATTATTAAGAATTAAATTAAAATCTTCTTACCAAAATAATAGAAATATTATATTTCAAAATTAAATACCTAAATTAAATTGTAATTAAATTGTTACAGAAAAAAATCATGGAACACTTTCCCATTGTGAGTGATAGGAACACAACCGTGGTAACTGAAACCGGATATTATCATACGAAAGATCTGATTTACATTAATGTAAATGTATTTTCGTAAGCGAAACAAATTAAATATAATAAAAATGTATGTACAATACTTAAACTAGTCAGTTAGTAACTTAAACTAGTTATGATTAAGTTATGAATTAAGAATAAAAAAGAATAATAGTTAAATAAAGAATTTTTGGGAATAATTAATACCTTTTCCAGCAATATTATACATTATATATTTGTCTATATGTTTATATTAAACGATATAATAATATAAAGTATAAGTAAATTACTTAATTCTTATAAGCTTTGGTACATAAACAAAGACATTGTATCTTTTTTAAAGGTGTACAAGTATTATGCCTTCACACTATTATGCAACCACAATAACGTCAAGAAGTTCATGCATTTGGCACCGCAATTTACGTGTTACAAATTAAACGCATTCTAATTGACATTTGAATGGCTTTTTTTCTCTTTTTTCTTTTTTTTTTTCAGTATTTGATTCACTTTTTATATAAAAATTAGTTCAAATGCTCTTTTCATGAAGACACGTGGAATACAAACAGTTTTAGTGTGAACGAAAAAGTAATCAAGACGCAGATTCTTTACAATTAGAAAAATGAAAATTTGAATCCATGCGCGTCTCGAAATATTTTTCGTTTTCACGTTAATTTAATAATAATTGAGATTAAAATGCAATTGGTTCTTATTCGATAGTATCTAAAAAATGTGATGAATGACATTAGAATGATGTATGATTAAATGCTAATTGACAATAGATACGATATGAAAATCAATCATATGAGATTCTACACGAAATCTAGAAAAAACAATGGTTCGTTTTTTATAGAACGCCTCAATAATTCCATAAAAACGAGTCACTGTTTTTTTAGTGTTTGTGAAATAAGTTTGTTATATTTTTTAAATACTTTTTTTTTCTATTGGAATTTGCAGCTTATAACAATTTTCATTGTTAAAAATAGAGTGCTAAACCCATGTACTTCTTTAAATTAAATAAATGTATTGTCATGATTAAAAAAGAAACGATTGATTTTATTCGTTTTCAAACTCTTTTTTTGTATTTGTTTAATTTTAAATTGAAAGATTATTGGATTTTAAAAATATAAACATGTGAATATGTATTGTAATAAAAATGTTAAAAAATACGAATTTTAATCTATATATTCACAGAAAAAAATATTGAATTTCAAAGGTTAAATTATATTACATCAAGTTTTTATAGATAAAAAATGCAATTGTTTCTTTTTTAAATGCAGCAGAAATTCTTGGAAAATGGCAGGACAGTCCGTCGATTCGCAACTTCGTAATGAGCCCTCAGTTCGAGTTTGAGTATCAAAAACTTGAGGTGTCTCTCGTTATATCACAGATTTATTAAATTTGTCTTTTAAAACGTGTACGGGACCATTACGAAGCCTCGTGATTCGCAGAATTGTGACTTCTCGTTTAAGTACAATAAAGATCGTTAATTACAAAAAGAAGACATATCCAAAAATAAAATCAAACAAAAACTGAATAAAATTTTCAGAACTCTTCATCGTAAAATGCACAAACTGTAATGCTATACTAATTAATAATTCATACGTTTTACAATTGTTTTCTTTCTTTTAAGTAACCTTTTACACAGAAGTTCTTCTTTAGTTCATTTATTGGGTTTTTTCTTCTTTCTCTTTCTCTTTTTACTTTTTATTTTAAAAAATCCACGATGCTCGAATACTTTGTACGAATAACATTAATGGCTTAGTGTTTAGTCGATGCCTCACTCGCAGACACGTTCGCTCACGAAGAAAAAATATTATTTATAATTATATCTTCTCGCGCATCATATATAATTATACATAAAATTATTTCTCGCACACACAGACTTAAACCGTTATTAGTAACTTTATTCGCATTTATTTGCCTCGTCTTTCTTGATCTATAAGTTAAAAATTCGGGTTACTAAACAAATTTTCCTTCGATTCATTAATTGTATAAAATCACTCTTAGCGCATAATATTGTTTGATATTAATAAATATTTATATACATTATACAAAGACGATATATATTTATTCTTTATGACGAGAAACTGTCCACAAATCTTAAAAAAATAAAAAGACATTTTTTATTACATAAAAAATATATTTTGGAAAATAAAAGTAATATGCTTTTTTTAATTTAATTAATACTTGCAGTTGAAAGTTGCAATATCACATAATATTAATTAATATCTCATGTGTATCATATAAACATAATTTAACTGCATTTATATTTATACAATACTCTGCAAATATTATGCGCTATTAGAATTTCGGTTTGTTATGACTACTATTTCTGTTACATTGTTATCAACGAGATTAAATGATATTATACAATTTATGGTAATTTTCAAAAAAAAATTAATACTTGACTGAAAAATAACAATATTTTCTTTCTTTTTTTCTCGTCTCTTTTTCTTGTCACTTTGAATTGTCATCTTCTCTCTTATTTCTTTATAATTTATATTATTTTGCAATTTTTTGAACGAAGAAGTCCACGAAATTCAAGTATCAGACTCTGCAAGGAATTTTCGCAGCCATTTGATATTGTCACTTTGCAAAGTCTCATGGACGTGGCAGTTTATTTTTATCATTTATACTGAAAAACAGATAAAGTCACGGGTAATTACGTATACAAAGTTTGGCAATGATGTTGAAATCGCGAGTTAAGGTCCAGTCAAAAAGCCGACTCAAACTTCGTTTTTTCCAGACTGAAAATTATCATTTGCACAAGATGCATCAGCTTTTCTGTGTCATTTACAGTAAAACTTGTGAGATAATTTACGTAAAATTCTTGTACTCACAAATTTTACTATAAACTATTCTGTAGTTGTCAACTTTTACAATATAACTTGTGAAAAAAAGCAGGTTTACAAGTTGTACTGTAAAACATGATTAATTTTGTGAACATTTGAATACGAAATTTTGTGGAACAACAGCACAGTATAATCAATTAGATAAAACGACGTTAAATAATAAATAGTAGTAAAAGTTAAAATTAAGAACAAATCTAAAATTTAACTCGAAATCAACATTTAATACATAACTGGTTTTGTTGTTCTTTACTTGTCGCTTGTTCGCAAACCACACTAAATGTATTTATTCTAAAACACAATATTCCCCGCTACAATAAAGATATATAAAAGAAAAGTCGGTCAAAATCACAGTAAAAATATAAGATAATAAGACAAAAAAGGAGCGCAGTTTCTTTGTTCTTATTTGTTGTTGTACATCGTCTTATAAAAAACAGCGAAAATTAGAAATGACATACGCGATGTAAATAAGTGTTTCATTTAGCACTCATCGTTTACGTATCAAAAAGTTTCGAAAAACACAAATCTTGTTTCTCATTTTCTTTTTTTTTTTATGTTTCAAGTTTTGTTTATCGCACGCGCATGTCGTATACGTTTTAGGTTTTGTCGACGAAAGACTTTTTTTCATTTTGTTTTTCTAATGATTATTTATTATTATTATTATTACTATTAAAGATTATTAATTCTTATTTGTATAAGAAAAGCGACTTCTTCGATGTTTTCACGCGAGATTCACATTGGTTGATAAAACCTAAAACGTTTCGCATGAGTATGTTATATGTACACGTTTTTTATATATAAATATGTAATATGATCTATCAGTATATTGCAGTAACAATCTCTGCATTTGAAATTAGGAAAGAAACACGGCGGATTTGGATTCCGGCGCGTTACATATTTATCTCGTAGAAATCCGCTATTCGACTAACCGATGATTACACGTCAACTAGTAGTTTTGTTTAGTTTCCTGTTTCTTTTTTTTTCTGTTTTTTCACTTTTTTCATTTTTATACGATTTTGCTTACTTCATTTTCTCGTTATGTTTAACTTCTCGCTTATTTTTTTTTTGTTTCTTATTTTCCTGTTTTCGTTTCAAAGTACTCGGTGAAACGCTCAATGGCACAACACCCACAAAAATTCTCTCATCGAAAATGGAAAGCACCATTGTTGGCAGATGTAAAACAAGACGCAAAGCTAAAGAACTCAAACTTGCACGTACGACTCTTCTTTTTTTCTGTTTTGTAGTTTTCTTCCCGGATGGCGATCTCAGACGGATTTGATTTTGTTTCATTTATTTGTTCTTATGTTTCGTTGATTTTACTTTATATTATGAAGCGCATAGTAGGAAAGAAATTTTACTGTTTTTTCATTCTTGTTGTCTTTATATAAGTATTCATTCTTTTAAATTTATTAAATATAGTATATATTTCATAGGTCAAAGAGTAATCATTATTTAATAAATATATTTCAAAACTCTCAATCTCTTACTTTTCATAATGATATATGTACATGTATATAATAAATATATACATATTCATATATTATAATATTAAGTATGCACGAAAAGCAATTAATAGTTAGGTGAAATTTTCAGGTGAAGAGCAATCAGGCGCGTATCGATCTTTCTCCATCCTTAAAAAACTTCTCTAACTCTTCTCGCACCACTTGTAGACGGTAAAGTCAAAAGTACCGCTACTATATATATTTGTATAAAGTATTTTATTTATACCGCTAACTATTTATATTATATACTATATATTTGAAAATAAAAATGATATCAAACATTTTTGATTCATATATCAAACTTGATTCAAATGTGTCAGTCATTAATATTTTGTTGTAATAAAAGAGTTGTTGATATGAAACTTCTTAATAAATTGTTCCAAATTGCATAAACTTGTATAAAATATACGGATAAAATACCACGGTATTTGAAATGATTGTATGAAATGTACCAAAGTAATTGCTAAAATGACTGATTGCAATGCGACTAATGATTTTATTTGTAATTTGTTTTTATTTTATGTTTAGAATTTCATCTTATTATAGGCCATAAATATATATATAACAATTTTATTTATTAAGTTTAAAATTAATAGATATATTTTTTCTATAAGCATATACAGCATCGACTATAACATGAATTTATTTTTCAGGAACAAACTTTATAGTCTAAGGATTTGTAATTTTACTTTAGTTTTACATTATTTTTTCAAAATGCTCATTTAAATTAAATAAATGGTGTTTGAAATTAAATAAAATTAAAATAAAGTTACATATTATTACTTATATTGGTTAATTATACAAATAAAAAAATTCTAGTTTTGTAATGCAGTTTAAATGTTTAAATGTATTAAATTTTGAACATCTCTTTGTCTTAACTTTTCATTTCATAGTAAAAAAGACTCAT